>JASPKZ010004323.1:0-59205 GCA_030220185.1 Diploptera punctata | reverse complement strand
AAACTGCGATGGGCAGGACATGTGGCACGAATGGGGAATGAAAGGCGTGCATGGAAGCTTCTTGTAGGAAAACCAGAGGAAAAACGCCCAGCTGGTAGACCAAGAATGAGGTGGGAGAATAACATTAATTATGATTTGAGAGAAGTAGATTATACATGAATGATTGGAAAGGATTAGTTCAGGATAGGGATATATGGAGAGGTTATGTCTGCATGGCCATGAACCTATGGGTTCGATAGTTCCAGTAAGTTAGTTAGTTAGCAAATATGAGGACTTACAACAGAACTGTTAACCATAGCATGCCAAAACCTACCTTGAAATTTTTCCCAGAGATCGCGTCTAAAAAATTATCTGCTGCTTTTAACAGCATAGAAATTGAAACGAGGATCCAGCAATGGCAATCTACTGTATGTAAAATTGTAGACTTTGACGGCAGGTGTCTTGATTCATGTCTTTCGGGCTAAATGGCCGTGGTCTGGTTTTAACACTCAACATTTTGTTTTTATCTTTAACCGATCTGGTATTTCTTGCTTTCTTCCACTTACTTATACCAGACTCTTTTAACTTTACTATCTAACCTCTCTTGGTTAACTCTTGTTTTTTCGACCACGACGCTATTAGGGCATCTTAGGGCTAGGGAGTCTTTCCTTTCTTCCATTTCTTCTTTCCTTTATTTTCTTTTCTTCTCCAGAAAAGCCTAACCAGAGGCTATAAGATGGGAGCCCGATCACTTGTCTTGCCTTCCTTTGGCTAGCAACCAATTGAAGGGACTATTATTATGCTTTCAAGTCTTATACGAGAATTTCCTCGAAAGATCAAACTTATGACGACCAAAGTATGAAAAGATCTCTGGGCCATCCTATGAAACGCTGGAGGGAAAATTTTCTGTAGGATTGTAACAGGCCTTGGCCTAATACTTAGAAGGAAGAAGAAATTTCATCTACTAGTGCGGTAGACATCCTCAGGAGGTTCTGCGTGCTCTTTGACCTCCTAACTCTTCAAATGTTGGCCGTGTGTGTGGGAAACGTTGAGTATTAATAAAACCAGACTGCTGCCATTCAGCCCAAAATACATAAAATACATGAATCAATCTACTGTATGCATCTACTAAAAGCTTACCTTTTGCATCCATAAAAAGAATAATTAAAAACAAATATAAAATCAAACAAAACCTAGACCTATGTAATAAAGCCAAAGACAAAAAATGGAATATTTTAGTAAAGAAGCCAGATATTATTTCAGAAATTCCACGTAAAACTACAGTAGCAAAATTTAGACTGCTTACAGAACATGACTATTTGGCCAAACATTTATATAAAATACGAATCTACACGAATCCAAATTGTCCTCTATGCAACAAAGATGAAGAACATCTACAAACCTGTGAAGTATTACCTGTTGGATCCACCATAGAGAAATATTGGAGAGCAAGAACGCTAATGGCTTCGTTGCCAAGGCCCAGCATTTGAAAACAACAACATCTACTGTATGTTTCTGCTTGAGTATGAGTGGAGTGGAGTCAGGTAGTTAGGGTTATTGATCAGGAGTTCTATTACTTCTCTGCAGTTTAAATGAGAGATTTGGCGATGGTGAAATTAAATGTTTCTCACCTCTCCTCGTATAAATCTTCTAAGTAGATCACGATTTCGAGACCATAACGGTCTCATCTTCAGTACAATCTTGGCGACTGATGTTATGTCGATCGGAAGAAACTCTTCTTCTTCCCTCTGTTGGTGGACCGATGAACCTCTGGATCAGGTCAAAATTTGCGGAAATTTCGAAGTTCCTTTGTTTTCCTGAATGTGGATCTTTTCCCAAACCATGAGTTTCTTTTGTTTGTCTATTTGTTTAATTAGACTGGCTTTTGATTCAATTAAATGTTTTTCGGACCAAGCATGAGCAGCTACTGCTGACTTTTCCACTTCTCCATTTTTGACGTTTCTAAAATGTTCTTTCACCCTTGTTTTCAAATTTCTTTTTGTTTTTCCAATATAAATTTTGTCACAATCCCTGCATTTGATCTGATAAATTCCTGATTTGTTTTCATTTTCAATTCTCTCATTTTTATTGCTTTTAATATTAAGGATGTATTCATTCTTTAATGTAATCTTATATTAAACTTCTTGAAATTTTTTTAAAATTTATGGTGTTTCTATGGATGGTAAGTGAATTTCTTGAATTTTATTTTTCTGTTTCTTTTATAAGGTAAGAAACATTTAATTTCACCATAAATTAAACCTCATAGTGATTAATTCCTATAAAGTTAAATATGAGAGATTTGGCGCTGGATTATAGTGCCTTGCAGTTAAAAGCTGCAGATAATTTCTTGGACATGACTTTGGTACATCACAACGTTTCTGGAAGAAATTTTAAGGTGGGTTTGAGCGTGCAGTGCTTGATCTTGTTAGAAAAAATAGCATGTAAATACGAGAGTAAAGTGTAACCTTGGCTGTAAACAATCCCCTCATGAATAAAGTACCTCTTTGAATTAAATATATGTAGGAAATAACACTATGAGGGTTATTTTAATTATATTTGAGTTGTGTTATGACTCACCTCATACTTCTTGATTTTTATGCAGACCTAGGTTTCACCACTAACTGTGCAACATTCTCGATGCTTCACAACTGTTGTCTTGTGGTTGTCCCTCCTGTAAATTGATTTCTGTGCCTCTGTTAGTTGACCGATGAACTTCCAAATAAATTTTTTTTTTCTCTTTCACCGGGAATTTCAAAATTCATGGTTTTCTTTTGATTCTTGCAGATGTAAATTTTCTCTCAAATCTGAGGAACTCCCAATTTGGGAGAAAATTTATTACATATGCAAGAATAAAAAGAAACCATGAATTTTGAAATTCCCGGTGAAAGTGAAAAAAATGTATATGGAAGTTCATCGGTCAACCAACAGAGGGCACAGAAATCAATTTGCAGGAGGGATAACAGCAAGACAACAGTTGTGAAGCATCGAGAATGTTGCACAGTCAGTGGTGAAACCAGTCTGCATAAAAATCAAGAAATATGAGGTGAGTTAAAACACAACTCAAATATAACTAAAGTGCCACTTACTTAACTCTCTTTTAGAATGAATCATCATCATCATCATCATCATAGTCCATTCACGAAATTAGGCCATTTGTTGACCTGTTTCAGTCTCAATGGAAAACACCATCCAAAAGTCTTTTGAATGGACATCCTGGTCTTCTTCTTCCTGCAGGTTGATAGCTTAACATCTCTTGGGTATCCTGTGATCTTCCATTCAATAAACATGTTGTATCCATCGAAAGAAGCCATACTGGCTTATAATGTAATATAAAAATTCCCAAATGTCTTTTAATAAAGAAGCCACCATTTGCAAAGATAGGAACAAAGGTTTCATAGCATTTGGTCCACAGGAATTTACAACATATATAAGAGAAAATTGTGTTTATATTGTAACTCAGTTGGTAGAGCATTGGCCCGTAAAGCCAAAGGTCCTGGGTTTGAGTCTCAGTCTGGGTGTATAATTTTTCTCTTCAAATATGATTTATCCATCAGATGTAA
The DNA here is from genome assembly GCA_030220185.1 of Diploptera punctata. Classification (NCBI taxonomy): domain Eukaryota; kingdom Metazoa; phylum Arthropoda; class Insecta; order Blattodea; family Blaberidae; genus Diploptera; species Diploptera punctata. The sequence goes on along the minus strand of JASPKZ010004323.1, from coordinate 55,666 downwards.
GAAATGAATAATAAAAACGTTGAAAGAAGCCGTACTGGCTTTATTATGTAATGTAAAAATTCCGAAATAAATGTCTTCTTAATAAATAAGCTGCCATTTGCAAAGATAGGAACAAAGGTTTCATAGTATTTGGTTTGCAGGAATTTACAACGTATATAGGAGAAAAAATTGCGTTTATATTGTAACTCAGTTGGTAGAGCATTGGCCCGGAAAGCCAAAGGTTCTGGGTTCGAGTCTCAGTCTGGGCGTATATTTTTTCTCTTCAAATGATTTATCCATCATTGAGGCATATAAAATGAATAATAAAAACCAGCCGTACTGGCTTATAATGTAATATAAAAGTTCCCAAATGTCTTCTTCAACATTAATAAAATTCATGATAAAGTTCCGTTGAGGTATTATTCAAAATTAAAATATAAAATTATAATATATTTACCTAAGGAGATGGACCTTTTAGGTAAATATTTCATAATTTTATATTTTAAATGTCTTCTTAATAAAGAAGCCGCCATTTGCAAAGATAGGAACAAAGGTTTTGTAGCATTTGGTTTGAGGAAATTTACAACGTATATAAGAGAAAAATTTGCGTTTAGATTGTAACTCACCCCGGTAGCTCAGTTGGTAGAGCATTGGCCTGGAAAGCCAAATGTCCTGGTTCGAGTCTCAGTCTGGGTGTATAATTTTTCTCTTCAAATATGATGTTTTATCCATCTTGCATTATAATCAGAAATTTTGTTTTCTAAAGGTTCCATGCGTAATTCTTCTAAGATGTCTTCATTTTTTTATAATCTAGTATAGTTCGTTGGGTTTAACTTTGCAAGAAATTTATAGAAAGAAACAGCTGTACTCACCTCTCTTACTCGCACCAGTGTTGTCGGGTGTTTCTTCACCAGATGTTAATAGGCGTAAGGGGGAAGAGGAAAACACTCAACAGGGTGGGTTCTTTCTTTTGTTACTGGGCAAAAGTGGTCAACGATGTAACCCTTATATTTCCATCTCTGTCTTTGCCAAGTTAAGCCAGATATACAATAATTGAGTATTGAAAATATCTTAGTCCATTTCTTATTGACTCATTATGTAATCTATCCATGCATATACATCCTTTTATGGATCTTAAAAATTTCATTTCAGTGGCTTGAATGTGTGAGATATATATTTTTTTGTAAGTACCCAAGATTTAGATCCATATAAAAGAACAGGAACAGCCATAATTTTATAAAACCTGAGCTAACTACTAGAAAACTACAAATCTATATACAGGACTATTCAAAAAGAAGGAACAGACTTCAAACATTTGTTTCTTCCAAACTACAAAAAATATAAACACAATTCCAACGTTCTTGGAAAGAGAAAAGTTCAAATTTAACTATTTTATGCATTCAATGTGAGCACCATGTGTTACACGACAAATACCAAAACGGTGGCTTATTTCTTGCCACACATGAATCAGCTGGTCTCTAGTTATTGAATTCACAGCTTCAACAATTTGATGTTGCAGAATTCCAAGAGGGTCAGGCATAGGGGGAATAAAACACAGTCTTTTACGTAACCCCACAGATAAAAATCACACAGGGTTAGGTCTGGTGACCTGGGAGGCCACCTGCAGTGAAGTTGATCTTCTGCTCCTCCTCTCTTCCAATCCAACAGCACCAATGCAACTGTGATCACAACTTCAAGCGACATTGCCAATGCAACTGTGATAGCAACTTCAAACTTTTTTCTTTCCAGGGACATTGGAATTGTGTTTCTATTTATTGTAGTTTGAAGTCTGTTCCTCCTTTTTGACTAGTCCTGTATATAAAAATGAATGTATGTTTGTCCTTTAAAACTTCTAAACCGTTCAACCTATCTTTGTAAAAATTTGTATAAATAGGTTTTCAGATGAGGCCACTGTTTAGCTGTTATGTATTATCTTCTAAAATCATTAGGTACAGGAGTTCACCTGAAACAAAAATTTAAAAATCGCTCCAGCGATCGCAATATTTGACATTTCACAACAAAAATCAGAATATCCATTAAAATAAACAGAGGTATGTTTTATCCAAAAATCAGTGAAATCCGACCGTTAGAATTGGGAGTTTACCTGAAATTTGAAATTAAAATTTATTCTAGCAACCGCCATGTTTGGTTCATTGCAGTGTATACCGAAAAATTAATTAACCCTCAATAATTATTTATTTAGGCGTAGCAGCGCACCGGGCATCTTCTTCTTCACTTCACGGGCTAGGCAAATTGCCTGTTCCGCCTCACAGTTGTTCTGCCCATCTTTTCAGTGGCCTTCCTACGTTCCTTGAACCTCTTGGCTTATAATTAAATGCTGTTTAGCTAATCACAGCGGGTGTTAGCTAGTTAATTATAAATGATTAATGGTGAAATGAATCCAATCTAACATTTGTATTGATTGAAGATAAAAACCAGTGAATTTGAGATACAAGCCCCACGTGCTACCAAGTTGTTCACTGGAAAAAGAGTAAACATTTAAGTTTGTTCTAAAAATAATGAATCTTTAAACCAGTGATCCACATCACGAAAAATAATTTTCTATAATTTTGAAAACTACCAAGACTATTTTTAATATGAAAAAAAAAAAGATAAATGTGTCCACAAAAAAAGAAGACATATCGATGGTAGGCAATGAAAACCTTTTAATTAAATGTACAGTGGCAGGGAAACACTATGAGGTATTTATATTAATAAATGAGTTGGAGAAAATGTTTTAACATCTCACCTCACAAACTTGCGTGTCTTCACGATACCCGTTTCAAAAGTATACGGGGTGAATCATAAATATGGCTATACGTTTGATCATGTTGTGTGATGAAAATATTACCATTACAGGAAATATGAAATTACCGTTGGAAAGGCAATTATTCAAATTACAACAATGGAATAAAATAAAACAGTGTAGAACTTACGTCATTAGTCAAAATGGCATTGAATATGCAACAGCAAATTACAATTGCTGCATGGGCAATAACGTATGCTAATGATCGTGCGGCCGTAAGACGGGCAAGACGTGAGTTTAATGTAGCATTGCATCTGTCGACTGTGGGGAAGTGGAGAAAACGACTGCTGGAAACGGGAAGGATGCAGAAAATCAAACCTCCTGGAAGGCCTCGCATTAGCACGGATGCAGAAACAACGAAGAGAATTGTGGAGGCGTTTGACGCTAGCCCACAAAAATCAACCCGCCAAGCTGCACATGAGCAGTGATTTGTTTTGTTTTGTTCTATTCTTGTAATTTGAAGGATTCCCTTTCCAATGATAACATCATATTTCCTTTAATAATAATATTTTCGTCACAAAATGCGATCAAACGTATAGCCATATTTCTGAATCACTCTGTAGTATTACTTCCATCTTCAGTCAAATTCCAACTGTGGAAATTTCATCGTTAACATCATCTTCCGAACTGCCATCTGGTGTAGATTTTATGAACTTGGAGATTAAATTATTCTCGTCGAGGATATCGAAATTCAAAAGAATAAATATAAAGCAATGAATTTCGATATCCCCGACGAGAATAATTTAATCTCCAAGTCCATAAAATCTACACCAGATGGCAGTTCAGAAGATGATGTTAACGACGAAATTTCAACAGTTGGAATTTGACTGAAGATGGAAGTAATACTATACTTTTGAAACCGGTATCGTGAAGGCACGCAACTTTGTGAGGTGAGATGTTAAAACATTTTCTCCAACTCATTTATTAAAGAACACCATGTAACTCCATGAGTCATTGAAAACCACATAACTCCAGTAGCCAGCACAGGAATATGTGATGCATAACCTGTTGAGAACACGGACTTTAAATTTATTAAGAACTTCACTTGTATTCTGTAGTAAAATATTTGGGAACTATTGCAATTTGAAATTATTTAAAACTGTTATTTGTTTCTCGTGTAAAATTTACCAAAATGGAGTTACGAGGTTTTCATTGCCCACCATCTATATGTTAATCTTAATATAGAAGACATTTTAAGAAATGCTATATTATGCAACTGAATATTTTACTAACCTGCTAGAGAAGATTGTTTTTTTACTTCAGCTATATTCCTCATACGTCATGCACGTACATACTGAGCTCACAGCTTGTTTCAATTTAGATTTTATTCCTAACACGTCAGGCTAGGTCAGAGTTCAACTGACCTCATTCTCATTTAGCAAGAGTTTATGTTTTAGGTTAATAACGCTGAGACATTAGATCCGTAGGATCCCAAAACATAAAAAACTAATTTCCGAGAACACTCACTGATTATAAAATTCAGCATCTGATATTTTTTTTTCAGTTTTGTTTTATATTGTAAATGGCACATAACATATTTGACGTGTACAAATGTAGGCTGAGGAAATGAAATTGTCAGAAGAATAATAGGAAAGATTAGGAAGAATAAAATTAGAAATAATAAGATTAGAAAGTATGGATGTCTACAAAACTTTAGGATGAAAGACAACCTAATCTATACTATGATGGTTGTCTGTTTACGGGTGCCGCGACAATGCTTGACAATGGTTAACATTCACGTAGTGGTAGTCAGCATGTTCGTATTTAATTATATAACAGCTGTTGGGAAACAAAGTGAGCCGCTGGACAACCATCATAATGAAGCTATACATTAAACACCGTACTCTTTGCAGATAATCAAGTTATAATTTCCAACTCAGAAAATAACTTACAAATAGGACTATATATGCTAATAAAATATTAAAAGATTTTGAGATGGAAATTGCACTATGAAAGTCAATAGTAACGGTATTCTTAGGAGAAGATCCAATCAGAAGTAAGATAATACACAATAACCCAATGTCTAGAACAAGTACAACATTTCAACTATTTAAGTTGTCAGATATCTTATCAAAATGAACAAAAAAATCACCAAATTTACACAAATCTTAGGAATAATAAGTAATACATTAAAAGTTGAATTAATACAAAAATCTGCAAGAATAAAAATATATAATACTTTAGCATTACCTTCTCTTTTATACGGAAGTGAGATTTGGACATTAAGGAAAAATACACAGGAGCAGAATCAAAGCAACGGAAATTAAATTTCTCAGAAGGACAGCAGGATACACTCTTTTAAATTGAAAAAAATAATGAAGAAATTTTAGAACAGTTAGAAGTAGAATCAGTTATTGTAGAGAAACATTAAGAAATTGGGACTGGAAGTAAATATCAATAAAACTAAATATATGGTTACACATAGTAATACATTATATAATGGAAATGGACACTTAATGAAAAATGAGGGAAATTTTGAGGAAGTGGCTGAATTCAAATACCTAGGAACAATAATCACAAATAGGAATGAGATGCACAAAGAAATTAAACATAGGCTCAATACTGGAAATGCGTGCTATTATGTATTGCAGAGACTCTTGATGTCCCAACTCCTTTCAAAAAACGTTAAACTGAAAATATATAAAACTATTATTCTACCAGTTATATTATGGGTGCGAAACATGGACTCTTACTTTAAGGGAGGAAAGGAGATTGATTACAAGTATTTGAGAGTAAAGTTGTTAGGAATAGACAGGTGAATGGAGAAGACTTCATAACAGTGAACTACATGGTCTTTATAGGAAGCCAGATATAATAAGAACAGTTAAGTCTCGTAAACTGCTCTGGGCAGCAAATGTGGCACGAATGGGATTCAAAGATGTGCATAGAAGCTTCTTGTAGGAAAACGCCCAGTTGGTAAACCAAGAATGAGGTGAGAGAATACATTAATTATGATTTGAGGGAAGTAGATTATACAGGGAATGATTGGAAAGCATTAGCTCAGGATAGATATGTATGGAGAGCTTATGTCCATGTGGCCATAAACCTGCAGTGAGTTTGGTTAGTAAGTCAGACAAAAAGATATGAAACATAGAACATACTTGCATATTCTTTCCTAAGCAAATGAGTATGCAAGAAGCTTCCCGGGTTTATACTCACAATTCTGCAAGAGGCTTGCATGATTCTGAAAAAAACAAGTAAAATTACATGAGATGTTAATGAGAATGTCCATGAAAAATGACAATGTGTGTGGCCATGAGGAGAACAAAGTTACGCTCACTGGAGCATTATGTCTGCCTGGTTGTGCGAAATAACATTAATACAGATTTATCATAAGTAATGCCATGAGTGATTTCCAATTTATATAGATAATTTGGAAATCAAGAGTGGCATTTGTTAGGACTATTTAATGAATAAAATTAAGCTGTTTACTCACAAATCATTATTTAACTATAATTATTTTAAAATATTTATTTATTTAATGTAAATGGCGATTTTTGAAAGCAAATGAGAAACAATTGGTATGCTTCATTTGTTCATCACTGCAACAGATCATATTATTTATTGCCAAAGGATCACAATATTGTAATAATGCCCCTAGTGGAGAAATATATAACCAACATTATAGGTATTAATTAATTTCTGATATCCTATGATGTAAATATGTCAATTATGTTTTTCTGCAATGTCATTTCCTAGAAAATAATTATTTAAGAAAGTGGAAACAGTGGTTTCTTTTTTTTGATGGTACAATCAATTGCTACAAATGTTTTTATATTATCTCCCGCATGCACTATGTCCTGACATTCATGCACTATATATACAATCTGGTAGCCGTATTTCTTAGAGAGTCAGTCACTGCAAAATAATCCTATGACGTATTCAGAATGTTAAAAAGGAGGAGCTTTCTGTAATATGATGAACTTTACTTGATAAATTCGATGCGAAACATGACTGTGATTGGATGTAAATCAAAATTCATTGAAAAGTGATTGGTCATTGACTCCATTTGGGGCATGAGTTAAATAGTCACTTAAATTATCTATCTGTCTTTGGGTTTTTACAGCTGCTTCCCGTGCCAAACCTCCAAAGCCTACGGTCTTGGGCATCTTCAATGCTTAGTCCTCTTGCTTACATTACTGTCTTCATGTTTTCCTTACATGTTAACTTTGGTCTCCCTCTCTTCCTCCTTCTGGTCGGATGCCATTGATATAGTTGCTTTGGCCATCGCTCATCTTCCATTCTTAAGACATGTCCTAACCATTTTAATTCCTTCTCCTCAATTCTTCCAATTATGCTTTCTTCTGCTTCCATTATGTTTCTAATTTCCTTATTTGTGACATGTTCTAATTTTGACTTTCTGGCACTTCTGTGTAAATAATCCATTTTTTAGAGCTATTAGTCTATTCTTGTATTTATTGATTGTCCATATCTCACTTCCGTACATTGCAACAGATTCCACCAATATATTTACCAATATATTTTTTTGTGTCTTTCCAAATATGCTTATCCCACCATATGGAATTTACCTTCAATGTTATCCATAACAAATGTCTAAATAAATGGAATTCTTAAAATTAACTTATAAAGAATAAAAATAAAACTAACAGTTTTATTTGATTTTCATATTTATTAAGATATAATTCAGTGACAGCTGTTTCAGTACACTGTACCTTCTTCACACATGTTAACAAATTATGAATTGTGTTATTATAGTACATATCAACTGATCTAAGCAACAATACAACAATAATTTTTTTTTTAATTTAACAAAGGTGATTCATTCAAATCAAGTTGAGAATTTAACAGTTTATTACTACTTTTCAATTTATTTATTTCTACAGCCTCCAAAAGGTCCAACTTCTTACCCTTATACAAACATGTAAAATTTCAAAATTTGGATCGAAACAATGATTAAATTGGAATAGGTGGTTAGCATATTGTGATAAGGGTAAGAAGTTGGACCTTTTGGAGGCTGTAGAAATAAACAAATTGAAAAGTAGTAATAAACTGTTACATTCTCAACTTGATTTGAATGAATTGCCTTTGTTAAATTAAAAAATTTAAATAAATTATTGTTGTATTGTTGCTTAGATCAGTTGATATGTACTATAATAACACAATTCATAATTTGTTAACATGTCTGAAGAAGGTACAGTGTACCGAAACAGCTGTCACTGAATTATATCTTAATAAATATGAAAATCAAATAAAACTAAGTTTTATTTTTATTTAATTAATACATATTTGTTCTTGTTATTAAATGATGGGACAATTATCTACTGATACCTGTATCCATGACACGGTGTATTGTATATGTATAACTTAATATTTTAATACTTACAAGAACATGAAGAAAATCACAATTTATCTTGTGTGTTTTACAAACATTGTGTTATGTTCAGTGAGTCTGTCAGGTTGACAATGTAGCTTCAAGTACAGCTGCCTGCTCAGTGTAGAGGTGGAGGGATTATGTTTCACCTGTGGGAGTTGTTAATTGCTTCATTTAGCAGAAGCTTTGTCAAGGTTGCTACAAATTAAAGCACATTACATGAATTTAGCAAGTTATGTGCAATCCATAATTATACACATTACGTAAGATATTTTAATTGAATTGAACTATAAATGCAAATTGATCAAAGTAGTTAGTTTTTTTTGTAACATCTCAGGTAATTAGCTTTCAATGTTTTTATTACTCATTTAATACGTGTCAATCATCATCATCCTCCTCTTCTCACGTCCTCCTTTTGGAAGGTCAATTCCCAATATGCCTCCAACCATCTCTATCTTCCCATGCTTTGCTTCTTTTTAGTTCTTCACAGTCGTATCCTCTCTCATGCAGACTTTTCTTCACTTGGTTAATCCATCTTTCTTCCCCGATACCGTTATCATAAGTTGATATATTTGGCATGAAAGAGTTTCTTACACTTATCTTTAAACTATTTATTACTTTTTATAGGTTTTAAGCTTTTTTTTATTTCCCTTATTATTTAGTGAACATATTTAAGTAGTCACAAAATAGCAGAAAGTTAAAAGAGGAATTAAACCTCTAATTAGTGCTTTCAAAAGGTGGTCTACCTCGTGTCTTCCTCCTTGTATCTTGAGATTTAATAGTCTTTGTGGTAGTCTTTCTTTTTACATTATTTTTAAATGTCCAAACCATTTTAGTCAATTTTTTTTTCTGTGTCTTGTTAATTTTCTACATTTAATGTCTCCTTGATTTTGTCATTCCTTATTCTACCTCTCCTTGTTTTATGTACCATTCCATGCAAGAATTTCATCTCTGTAGCTTGGATTCTGTTCAAGTCCTTCTTTGTGTATGTCCAAGTGTCAGCTGCATGTGTTACAACTGGTTGAAATAAGTTTTATACATTGCCGGTGGGTGCATCTTTATTCCAGATTAATTATTTAGTTAGACTTTTAAACTTTTCTCTATTCTTTTACTGATTTCAGTCTGTATTTTCCCATTTACATTTATCACTGTTCCTAAATAAGTAAATTTTTCAACTTTTTGTAGATTTAGCCTGATAACTTAATATTCCAATCATCGTTCTAGTTTCTACAGGATACATATATATACGCTCAGACTGGCTTTATAATGTAATGTAAAATCCTAATGAAAGGTCTTCTTAATAAAGAGGCCGCCATTTGCAAGATCAAAGCAACGGTTTTGTAGCATTTGGCGCTTGGGAATTAACATTGTATATTTGCATTTAGATCGGGGTTCTCAGGTAGCTCAGTTGGTAGAGCATTTGTATGGAAAGTGAAAGGTCCTGGGTTCAAACCCCACTCCGAGCATATATTTTTCTCTTCAAATATAATTAGCTTTATATTTGAAAAGAAAAATTTTCGCCTAGACCAAGACTCGAACCTGGGACCCTTGGCTTTCTGGGGCAAGTGCTCTACCAACTGAGCTACCGAGACGAGGTACAATCTAGATGTAAATCGGTAGCTCAGTTGCTAGAGCACTTGGCCCAGAAAGTCAAGGGTCTCGGGTTCGAATCTCGGTCTAGGCGAAAATTTTTCTCTTCAAATATAATTTATCCTTCAGCGAGAAGTGTTAAATCAATAATAAAATCGTCCATAGAAGCCCTACTGGCTTTATAAAGTAGTGTTAAGTTCCCAATAAATGTCTTCTTAACTAAGAAGCCGCCATTTGCAAAGATAGAAGCTACAGTTTCAAGCATTTGGCACGAGGGAATTACAATGTATATAAGAGAAAAATTTGCATCTAGATCATAACTCACCTCGGTAGCTCAGTTGGTAGAGCACTTGGCCGGGAAAGCCAAGGGTTCCGGGTTTGAGTCTCGGTCTAGGCAAAAATTTTTCTCTTCAAATATAATTTATCCTTCAGTGAGAAGTGTTAAATTAATAATATAATCGTCAATAATTAGCTTTGCTTAATCAAATGTTTAATATCTCAATCATTCCTGTTTTATCTAACAAAAGATATATGAAATGTAACAGCCAGTTTTTAAGTCACAGATTCTTGTGCTTCCTGGAGTTAGACCGTTTTCACATCAAGAGATAGGGTCATTCTATTATGGTATAACCAATATTTCTTTTCCTTTCGGTTTATAGCAGATTAAAATATGTGGTGATATTCTTTCAATGTCTTTGCACCAATTATTTCTTTGATATTTCAGTTTTGTCTATAAGATTGAATATTCCAAATCCATTTCTTATATCTCCTTTGTATAGTTGTAACATGATTCTAAAATCTACATCTCATAAAATATCATAACATAAAAATAAAAAAATGTACCTGTTGGTATTACATTTTGAGCGTATAATTTTTCTCTTCAAATAGGATTTATCCATCATTGATATGCATGAATGGAAAGAGATATTGACTCCAAAATAAATAAATTTCAGACGGTGTGTGGAACAATACAGAGAACATTCAAAATAAAATTAGAAAAGAAACCAAGATAAAAATGTATAATGTTATGGCGGTTCCCACAATATTGTATGGATGTGAAACTTGGGCTCCAGTGAAAAAACAGAAGGATAGAATACAGACAGCGGAGATGAGGTTCCTAAGACAAGTAAAAGGATGTACAAGACTTGATAAAATATGAAATGAGGATATAAGAGAAGAATTGAAAGTACAGCCTTTATTGGATAAAGTCACGAATTACAGACAGAAATGGATTGATCACATGGATGGAATGAGTAAGGAGAGATATCCATTGTTAGCAAGAAGTTATCAAGCAAGAGGAAGACGTGATGTTGAAGACCTAGAAGACGTTGGGCTGATGCATTATGAAGTCGGAACGGGCAATTGCCTAATCCCTGGAGTGATGATGATGACGTGCATGAAATGAATAATAAAGACATGAAAGACCATGCATATGAGTCGTGCATACTGAAAGAATCCAGCCAATAAAAGTTTTTAGTATTCAAAAGGAAATTTTTGAAGCAATTTTTGGTCCTACCAAAAACATTGATAGCTCCTGGAGATTAATGATAAACAAATTAATCTAATTAGAAATGAAACCATTGTTAATTTTATCATAGCTGAGAGACTGGTGTGATTTGGACATATTAACAGATATCTGTCAAAAGAATATTTAAATGGCAACCAATTGCATGTTAGATCTAAAAACAGATTGAAAGATGGTGTCATAATCAAACAAATGAACATGAATGACTGGCTATGTCCAATATTGTGTATGCTGGAGACATCTTGTTGACAAGACAGGGTTGTAGTGCTTATAGAAACTGCGGTTTTCTCATTGTGGTTTACACATTACATTTCAATTTAAAATTTTCAAGGTGAAAGTGTTGTGGTTTTTTATCATGACCTTGGGTAATCTCTTGTGTAATTGAAGTTACCTTTAAGAGTAAATTGTTTCTTTAATTTACTTCCAAGACTAAAATGATACTAATAACACTAATGATGAATGACAGGCTGTTTCATAGATTAAATATTTTGTATTTATTTCAGGATTGTTTCTGTTATTTGCACAACCGAAATATACAATTTTGTTCTTGCACACTTCCTGGTCTTGTGTGTCTGCTTCTGTTATATTTCTCATTTTCACGTTGTCTTGAATTCCCTTTATCAACGTTGGCTTTGGTCTACCATGTTTCCCTTTTCCAGGAGGTATCTATTTCAATACTTCTTTGTTTATATTTAAAGAGAAAATTTTTTGCCTAGACCGAGACACGAACCCGGGACCTTCTGAAGGATAAATTATATTTGAACAGAAAAATTTTCACCTAGAACATAGAAATTTTCAGTGAGAAGTGTTAAATTAATAATAAAAACTTCTTTGTTTGTTTCTGTGACCCTTCTTCTCATTGTACAGTATGTCCATACCATCTTAGTTGGATTTCTTCAATGTCTTGTACAATAACCTTTTCTATACTCATTATTTCTTTTATTGTATTATTTTTTATTTTATCTAATTTTGATATTCTTGCCGATCTTGTTAAGAAGTCGATTTCTGTTACTAATAATTTATTTCTGTGTTTTTGCTTCAATGTCCATGTTTTCGCACCACATAATAAAATACTCTTCACAATTGTGTTACATATTAATAATTTAGTCCTCTTGATTATATGCTTACTCCATAAAATAGAATTTAATATGCTAATAGCTTCCTTTGTCTGTATTATTCTTTTTTCGATCCCTAATTCAGATGATCCATCCAAAATTAAATATTTTGATAAGTTTTACTTAAAAATTATTATATCTCCGATGTAGAGATTGAATATGAACAAGGAAGATCAGACATTAAGACATTTAATTTCAAGCTGTATGGCCTGGGCAGCAGAAGAGTGAAGGAAGATATTTCTTAATTTGTTCTTGTCCAGATAGTCCATTGAATTTTTTTAAAGTTAATATTGGAAACTTTCCTGTTAAGATGTCAGTTGGAGCAGAGGGCACAGTGGTAATTTAAACTGCTATAGGAATCCTATATCTAGATGTACCATTCACCTACTAGTTACTGACTAGCTAACTCACTGGCACTATCAAACCCATAGGTTCATGGCCACGCGGACATAAGCTCTCCATACATCCCTATCCAGAGCTAATGTTTTCCAATCATTCCCTGTATAATCTACTTCCCTCAAATCACAGTTAATGTTATTCTCCCACCTCATTCTTTGTCTACCAACTGGGCATTTTCCCTCTGGTTTTTTCTACAACAAACTTCCATGCTCTCTTTCATTCCCCATTCATTCCACATGTCCTGCCCATCGTAGTCTATGAGACTTAACTGTTCTTATTATATCTGGCATCCTATAAAGACCATGTAATTCACTGTTATGCAGTCTTATCCATTCACCTGTTTGTTCATCTCTCTTTGATCCGAAAATTTTCCTAAGAACTTTATTCTCAAATACTTGTAATCTCCTTTCCTCCCTTAAAGTAAGAGTCCATGTTTCGCATCCATGTAATATAACTGGTAGAATAATAGTTTTATATATTTTAATGGTTTCTCTGGAAAATTAAATTTCTAACGCATTAAGTTATGTTGGTGGGAAATAACACTGTGAGGTTTATTTTAATTTTGTTGAGTTGATTTTTAACTCACCTCACACTTGTTAACTCCCTGGTAGAGTTGTGAACGTGAACAGCATTGAGAATGTCACAAATACAGTGACGAAATCTAGATATGCAAGGAGTTAGGAAGTATGAGGTGAGTCAAGAAACAACTCAACAAAATTCTAACCCATTGTATGATACTAAATATATTAACATGCTAAGTCCCAACTCCTTTCAAAAAATGTTAAACTGAAAATATATAAAACTATTATTCTACCAGTTATATTATATGGGTGCGAAACATGGACTCTTACTTTAAGGGAGGGAATTAGATTACAAGTATTTGAGAATAAAGTTCTTAGGAAAATTTTTGGACCAAAGAGAGATGAACAGACAAGTGAATGGAGAAGACTTCATAACAATGAACTACATGGTTTTTATAGGAAGCCAGATATAATAAGAACAGTTAAGTCTCGTAGACTGCAATGGGCAGGACATGTTGCACGTATGGGGAATGAAAGACGTGCATGGAAGCTTCTTGTAGGAAAGCCAGAAGGAAAACGCCCAGTTCGTAGACCAAGAATGAGGTGGGAGAATAACATTAACGATGATTTGAGGGAAGTAGATTATACAGCGAATGATTGGAAAGCATTAGCTGAGGATAGGGATGTATGGAGAGCTTATGTCCGCGCGGCCATGAACCTACGGGTTCGATACTGCCAGTGAGTAAGTAAGTACATAACCCATTGTATGATACTAAATATATTATCTGATCGAGTGATGTTGATTTTAAAGTGGGAATAAGATTAGGTCAGTGTTACCAAACACAACACATTACATCTTATTGAATGTAAGTTTATTTTTAGAAATTCTATTTTGTTAAGTAGAACACCATGTATAATGTTGTTTATGTTTTGTTGCAGTGTGGTTGTGTACAAGATGCGAACGTCACAACAATCAGGAAGGCAGAGGCCGAAGATATGTTCAAAGTGGCGTAGTGGCTACACGGAACTGAAGAACCTGACGTTTGATTGACGACTGTACAATTTAGGCAGAAATGAGGTGCTCCATCTCTCTGGTTGCTGATCTCAACCTGCAATAAGGAACGAGCACACTGTTTGGGCAGAAAATGATGCAGGGTGAGTTATTTATCAAAAATATTCAGACTGGAGAATATTTCTTCTTCTTCTTCCTTCCAAGTATTAGGCCAAAGCCTGTTACGATCCTATAGAAAATTTTCCCTCCAGCGTTTCATAGGACGGCCCAGTGATCTTCGTCCTCTTGGTATATAATTATAAATAGCTTTGGGGATCCGATTTGAACTCATTCTTTCAAGATGGTGTTTCAGTTTAGTTGGTACTGTTTAATATATTCCAAAATTGGCGTAGTCTTCAATTCTTTTAAGATATCGGTGTTCCTTTTCCAATCCCTCTGGTGTAACCCTCCCTTAACTTCTGCCTCCAATCATTTCTATTTTGTGCAGCAAACCACCAGTTGCGACACTTGAGTAGGTTTGCAGCATCTTCCTTAACCCATTCGCCTCAAAAGACGAGGTAGACTCGCCGGCAGTTAAATGACCTTCAACTCAGAAGACAAGTTACACTCGCTTAACTTTGCTGGTATATATTTTGCAATATTTTGTACATCCCTTGGCAGGGCAATCTTCTGTTAACATTTATCAATAGTAGAGGAATGTATTTTATTGAGATTTCAATTACTGTTATCTTTTGTTTGTTTTGAATGTCTGAAAATAGACTATATAATTTATGGTAACTTAAATCCGGTTTGTGGGAAAATTTATTTAGCATTAAAATCTGAAGCGAATGGGTTAATACCATCCTCCCATTTTCCAACCCATCTATTCCCCATAGAACTTGCTGTAAGCACCTTTTTTGGTGCTCGGTCTGTTCAGAGCCTTTGTACATGGCCAGTCCATTCTAATTTAAGTTATGTAGGTAGGAAATAACATTATGAGGTTTATTTTAATATAGTTTAGTTGTTTCTTGACTCACCTCATACTTCTTAACTCCCAAGTAGACTCAAGTTTCTTCACTTCATTTGTGACATTCTCAATGCTGTATTACGTTCACAACTGATGTCCAACGGCCTCCTCTCCTGCAGACTGACCTCCGCGCCATCAGATGTCATCTTCTACTAAATTATTAAACTTCATTAAGTGGTTCCAATATGGAGGCCTTTCAAGAACAATGTTTCATCATCTGCATTTTAACTGGTACTGATGTTGTTTAACTTTTATAGGAATTAATGACTATGAGGTTTAATTTATGGTAAAATCAAATGTTTCTTACCTCTTCTCATACAAATCTTCTAAGTAGATTGCAATTTCGAGACCATAACGGTCTCATCTTCAGTACTATTTTGGTGACTGATGTTATGTCGATCGGAAGAAACTCTTCTTCTTCCCTCTGTTCCCTCAGAGTTTCTTCTGATCGACATAACATCAGTCACCAAAATAGTACTGAAGATGAGACCGTTATGGTCTTGAAATCGTGATCTACTTAGAAGATTTGTATGAGGAGAGGTGGGAAACTGATGTTGTTATATAAGTTGTACGACGGATTTAGGTCTGCGGGTGTGTTCCCATTGACAAGGTCTGTATTATTTGCTTTTATATCTTCAAAGATCCTATGCTTGTTGTTATGCTCTCTGTGTAGTACTCACATAGTATTATCAATTTTATCAAACTGATGACCCGTTTCTAGTATGCGTTAGGCAAAACTTGAATTTCTTTGTTATTAATACAATTTTTTAAATGTTCAGAGTATCTTGAGTTGAAATTTCTTGTTGTTTTGCCTGTGTAGAACTTTTTGCACTTTAGTTTATAAACACTTTTATTTTTGTATTTGTTTGTTACTTCTATTTTGTTGGATACAATATTGTTGAATTTGTTTTGAAGGTGATTTTAATGTTTCCTGATCGAATTAGCTAATATGAATTTCAAAAGTGTTAATATTTAATTTTAGGAAGTGATATTTTGAGGTTATTTTAATTATATTATTTTCAGTCTGATCATCTTACCCCAATATTAATGTTGATTTGTTCTTGGACATGTTTCAAAACAATTCTGTTTTATCAACAGCTTGTCCAGATTGGTTAGATTTATTTTGCACACCCTAGATGTCGATGTCAGCTCCATCTTGTGGTTGGCCAAAGAACCTCCAAACAAGGTCATGCTCCGTCGGTATTTTAAAATTCATAAATCTTTTTTTGTTCTTCTGAATAATTTTTTTCCCTAAATAGTCAGCTCTTTTGTATTTTCTAACTGTTTTAATAATTTAGTGTCCGAATTTATATTATGTTATATTTGAAGAGAAAAAATTTTTGCCTAGACCAAGACTCGAACCCGGGACCCTTGGCTTTTCGGGCCGAGTGCTCTACCAACTGAGCTACTGAGGCGAGTTGCGATCTAGACACAAATTTTTCTCTTATATATGTTGTAATTCCCTCGTGCCAAATGCTTGAAACCGTAGCTTCTATCTTTGCAAATGGTGGCTTCTTAGTTAAGAAGACATGTATTGGGAATTTAACACTGCTTTATAAAGCCAGTAGGGCTTCTATTGATGATTTTATTATTGATTTAACACTTCTCATTGAAGGATAAATTATATTTGAAGAGAAAAATTTTCGCCTATATTATGTTTTTCAGACCAAACATGAGCAGTAACTGCAGATTTTTCTATTTCCCCATTTCTAATATTCCTTATGTGTTTTTTGGTTCTAATTTTTAGGTTTCTTTTTGTTTTTCCTATATATATCTTTTCACAACCCATGCATTCAATTTGATATATTCCTGACTTTTTATTTTTAACAGTTTTTTCATTTTTATTGGTTTTTATTAGTTTATTTAAACTGTAGTTATTTTTCGGTGCTAATTTAATATTAAACTTCTCAAATATCGTTTGGAATTTATTGTGTAAAATAAAATAAAACAGAATTGTTTTGAAACAAATCAACATTAATATTGAGATGAGATGATCAGTAATAGTGAGTGGAGAACATATTTTAATCGACTCACCTCAAACATTTTCAAACTTCTTTGATACTGACGGTTTCAGACAAAATCATGTCCTTCTTCAGTCATAGCTTCCACTGATGAAATTCCGTGATTGTTGATTTCTTTAGTGACATCACTTCTTGTGCTGCCATCTTTCGTTGGGATTATAAACTTTGTAATTAAATTTTTATCCACCGGAATATCGAAATTCATATATTGATATTTATTCTTCTGAATGAATATCATTTCCCAAATTGTCAATTCCAACGGTTTATCCAATTGTTTCAAAACTTTCGCTTCTTTTTCAATTTTATGATGTTCTAGTAAACTATGCTGATTTTTCATATTCACAATTTTTAATATTTCTAAAATGTTCTTCCCAATATTAATTTAAATATAAGATGATCAGACTGAAAATAATTTAATTTAGAAGTGTTGATGAGACAAATATGTTACTTTAATTTTATTTTGTTGTTTCTTGACTCACCTCTTACTTCTTAAGTCCCTTGCATATCTAGATTTTGTCACTGTATTTGTGACATTCTCAATGCTGTTCACGTTCACAACTGACATCCAATGGTCTCCTCTCCTGCAGACTGACCTCCGCACCATCTGATGGCTGACTGACGAACTTCCAAATCAATCCCCTCTCCTTATCACCGGGTATTTCAAAATTCATAGTTGTGTTTTTATTCTTGCATATGTAAATTTTTTCCCAAATTGTGAGTTCCTTCGGTTTTTCCAATTGTTTAAGTAATTTTGTTTTGTTTTCTATTCTATGTTTTTCTGACCAGGCATGTGCAGCTATTGCAGATTCTTCTGTTTCTCCATTTTTAACATTTCTGAGGCGTTCCTTTAATCTTGTATTTAGATTCCTTTTTGTTTTTCCTATGTATATCCTTTCACAATCTTTACAATTAATTTGATAAATTCCTGATTTTTTGCAGTCTTCAATCTTTTCATTTTTGTTGGTTTTTATTAAATTACCTAAACTGTATAATTTTTCGGTGCTAATTTAGTGTTGAATTTGTTGAAGATTTTTTTAAACTTGTCAAATACTAAAGGGTGGTATGTGACCTTGAATTTTTTTTACCAATATCTTTATCTGTGTGAAGAGTACTTTCATTTTTTGTTCCTTAAATTTATTTATTTTGTTGTGTATCACGTACATAACTTAATGTTTCAGAACTGTTCCATCAGAGTGGACGTGCTCTTCCTGGTTGCATGTACAGTGCCAGTGATGTGATTGCTTATTGTAAGATAGTGACATTTGAGTTTATCTCTCCCACCTACACTAACTCTTCAGACGTAGGAGAACATTTTGTGATATTTGTTTTGCTCTAGATATCCAGTATATGAAACATGATTTCATCAATTTTGAGCTAACATTTTTAAAAATCGTACTTTCCCTTATAATTATGCAGTAGCTACTCTCTAAACCATTACTTTTTCTTGTCTTGTGACTTCTCCGATTATGAATTGATAGGTACAAAACATAATTAATATGTTCTGCTTGTCCTATGTAATTTATGAAGAATAAAAATCTGTTATGTAGTAACAGTAAAACTCCGTGACTGAATGCGGTAGAGAGAAAGAGGACATTACTAAAGTACATGTCTGTCAACTTACTCAGTAGAATTTACCTCTTTTGACAGACAAGACAGAACTTATTGTATTAACAAAATATAACAATACATTATATAGGCCTAAAGGAAATGGACAGCTAATGACAAATGAGGGAAATTTTGAGGAAGTGGCTGAATTCAAATACCTAGGAACAATAATCACAAATAGGAATGAGATGCACAAAGAAATTAAACATAGGCTCAATTCTGGAATTGTGTGCTATTATGCATCAGCAGAGACTCTTGATGTCTCAACTCCTTTCAAAATACGTTAAACTGAAAATATACAAAACTATTATTCTACCAGTTATATTATATGGAGGTGAAACATGGACTCTTACTTTAAGGGAGGAAATGGGATTACAAGTATTTGAGAATAAAGTACTTAGGAAAATTTTTGGATCAAAGAGAGATGAACAGACAGGTGAATGCAGAAGACTGCATAACAGTGAACTACATGGTCTTTATAGGAAGCCAGATATAATGAGAACAGTTAAGTCTCGTAGCCTGCAATGGGCAGGACATGTGGCATGAATGGGAAATGAAAGACTTGCATGGAAGCTTCTTGTAGGAAAACCAGAGGGAAAACGCCCAAAATATTATTGATATAACAAATAAAAGGACAAGAAAAATAAATCGATTAATATTCAAGTCCCCGTGTATATAATCATCTCTATAAAGAATAACTAAAGAAGAAATAAAAAATACAAATCCCAGTCATATGTATTTGCAGTTCTTAGTACTCTATATTCTAGAGAAGTTAATTAATAAATGACCATGAATGAGGTGGGAGAATAACTATGATTTGAGGGAATGTAGATTATACAGGAGATGATTGGAAAACATTGGCTCAGGATAGGGATATATGGAGAGCTTATGTCTTTGTGGCCATGAGCCTATGAACCTACGGGTTCGATAGTGCCAGTGAGTTAGTGGAATGTTGTGAAGATAGGCAGCGGTGGCTGATGGGTTTACTTACACAGGGCTATAAATGAAGGCGTCTGGAAGCCACAAGGGTTGGCCAATCTATCTAATGCCAAGACCGAGAGTGTCAGTTGTTTGGAGGACAAGAGGGAGATTCTAGTACAAAAAATAGTCTTATACTAATTTGAAGAATTCATGGATAGCGTGTTTTGCATTGAAGGACATCACATGTTAAATATTGAAAACACCCTAACAGTAATGCACAGAGAAAATAATCCAGCGAAGATAAACGTACTCGAGGAAAGCAGCTGACAACAACGACCATCTGATAAATGAAAACGAACCCAATACATGTTAACCCCCTCTACCAGATCTTCAGTGAAACACCAATATTGAATCCTGCTGATGATGGGACAAGTCCCGAAAGCGCTACAGCTAAATAAATAATAAAGTCGAGGAAACGGACCTTTCACGTGAATATTCCATACTTTTATATTTTAATTAAGATACTACAAATGAAAATTAAAAACACAGTTCTTAAATATAAATGCTAGGAGGGCGGTGTGTCTTAGCCCCCTCCCCCTCAATAACCGCCTCTGAAGATAAGTTACAGTTTTTTTGTGAATTGTTCAATTGGGACGTTCACGTTTATATCTTAATGAGAATTAGATGTTATTTGAAAGGAATTTTAATTTTGCCCAAAACTGATGGAATCATTGCATCATATACTCAGCAAATATTCTCAGCAAATGAACATCTGTCATATGTTCTGTGTATAAGACACTTAAACCTTCCTCCATAATGGAGGCAATATTGTAAATATATACATTATATTTCCTCTTGTCTTTTTTTTTACATGTGTCACATATACATAGATGTATGGTTTACATCATGGAAAAGTATGAATAACTTTATTAAATTATAAATTAATCAAAATGATATAAAATATAGAATTCAAAAAGCCAGATCAGTAATAACAATGTTAAACGGAGTTTTGTGGGATAAGAACATAAGAATAGATACCAAATTACACATTTATAAATAAAACATAGTTTTAGTTTTATTTAATTTATAAATATGGATTTTCATCAAGTAAACACGAACTCAATTGATTACAAGTTTATAAATCCATAATTAGAAGCACGCCAACATACGGTGCACAAACTTGGCAGTTGAATAAAAATTTGAGTTTAAAACTTACGTCTACTGAAATGGATTGTTTCAGACGCTCAACTAGATGTTGTAAATTGGAAAAAATCAGAAATACAATCATCACACAACAAATAAAAGTCCAAAATTCAATATTAGATTTTGTGAGATATAACTATGGTCGTATACGTAGAAGGTAAGAGACAAGATTACCTGGACAAGCTTTAGAATGAATTCCACCTGGGAAAGGAAAGAGAGGTCACCCTAGATTTAAATGGACAGATGATATAAGAAGAGGTATGAGGGAGATATGTCTGGAAGAACTGGAATCAAGATAGAGAAGAATCGAGAAAGACGATAAAAATTGAAAAAGCTTTGGGCACACGAAGATGTTTTATTACATTGTAAACCTGTTTATAAATAAAATAATTAATCAAAATGTTGTCCACTGGTGGGTTGAGGTAGCGTGCTGCCTTGTCACGCAGTGGGCCCGGATTCAATTCCTGGGTGAGTTTTATCCTCATCTGTAAGAACAAATGTCAGGAAGCTTAGAGCCCAACAGTCCGCAAAAATCATCTGCCATCATCAGCTAGAAGCTACCACACCTATAATTCCCTAGTAAAGCTGCAAACATAGCATGAAAATGTTGTGATTGCAGAGAAAGACCTGCCCTTGGGTAGAAGACTATAGAATGGCATTAGCATCTAAGTGTAGGAGATATTTGCCACACATCATGGCTGTACAGTCGAAGACGGATATAATTTACGATTGAACAGACCGCGCAGAAAACACATTGCGGTGCACTGTATAAATAGGACAGGCAGTCGACAAAATTGCCAGTCTCAAGACAACCGTTGAGGATGCCGAATGCAGTCTGTGGCAAAATGTTGAGGAAGTTCAAGCTTCTACACCATGGCCAACAGCCCAGAAATGATCTTCATGATCTTGTTTTATTATAATATCTATTTCAAGATTTTGTTTTTCACAAAATCCAATAGATTTTAAAAAAATCTGCTTTTTTAATTCGTTTTCAACTGTTTACTTCTGCTCCGTACACATTATGGATTTAGTATAGAATTAAGTTATGTAGGAAATAACACTATGAGGTTTATTTTAATTTTGTTTAGTTGTTTCTTGACTCACCTCATACTTCTTAACTCCCAAGCAGATCTAGATTTCAATCACTGTATTTGTGACATTCACGTTCACAACTTACTGAACAGCATTGAGAATGTTACAAATACAGTGACGAAATCTAGATATGCAAGGGAGTTAAGAAGTATGAGGTGAGTCAAGAAACAACTAAACAAAATTAGTATAGAATCTTTAGTTACAAAGTTTTGAAATAATTTAATGATATATAAAAAGAGTGCTTGTATCATTTCCATTATGTTGATAAGATAGTAAATTTGCTGCGAATTATTTGAATTTTTTTATTATTAGGCTATTTAATTTTTAGAAATGATGACCACATTGGATTGTTATTGACAAACAAATGGTATTTGTTAATAGTATCATAACTTATAGTATTTGTCGTACAGTTATATAATTGCATGTCAACAGGATCATACAACTTTTTTAGTTTCAGAAGTGCCAACATTATTTAACAAACATAGCTTTAATGTTGTTGTAATGTATAATTATTTTATTATATATTTATTAACATGGATTATGTTTATTCTTTAAGTTGTAAAGTAAACAGAATCTCTTGAAGTGAAAATCAGTTTTGGCTTACATAGGATCAGTCTGCATTTCACGGAATAATATTGTACTAAAATTTGAATATATTTTACATACGTAAGCCCCTACAGATATAAGAGAAGTAAATGATATACATTTAAAAAAAAAATGCTATTTCTAATATTAATTTTTTTATCATCAACAAATGCACCCTAGTGGAGAAAAAATGAAACTCATCAAACTGTATATTATAACCAACTTTATACGTTATTAATTATTTTTTTAGGAAACAACTCAGTAAAATCAGTATTTAAAAACACAATTATTGAACATACAATTATCAAATGTGTAGTTCGAAGGAATCCATTCATTGTTTGCTATATTCAACATATTTTGTTAGAGAGTCAATATATGCAAAATAATGCTCTGACCTGTTCAGAATATTAAAAAGGAGGAGCTTTCTTTAATATGATAAACAGAAGTAGATAAAAGTATTGAGGTAAAACGCGACTGTGATTGGTTGTAAAACAAAATTCATTGAAATGTGATTCGTCATTGACTCCCATTTGGGGCATGAGTTAAATAAGTGTTCTTAATGATGTTTTTATTATTGATTTCACACTTCTCACTGAAGGATAAATTATATTTGAAGAGAAAAATTCTCGTCTAGACCGAGACTCGAACCCGGGACCTTTGGCTTGCTGGGCCAAATGCTCTACCAACTGAGCTACCGAGGCGAGTTGCGATCTAGATGCAAATTTTTCTCTTATATGCGTTGTAATTCCCTCGCGCCAAATGCCTTGAAACCTTTGCTTTTATCTTTGCAAATGGTGGCTTCTTAGTTAAGAAGACATTTATTGGGAATTTAACACTACTTTATAAAGCCAGTAGGGCTTCTATTGATGTTTGCAAAGATAGAAGCAAAGGTTTCAAAGCATTTGGTGCGAGGGAATTACAATGTGTATAAGAGAAAAATTTGCATCTAGATCGCAACTCACCTTGGTAGCTCAGTTGGTAGAGCATTTGGCCCGGCAAGCCAAAGGTCCTGGGTTCGAATCTCGGTCTAGGTGAGAATTTTTCTCTTCAAATATAAGTCTTTTTAATATTTTGTAGCCTTCATTATTAACGTATGAAGGGCACAGGCAAATCTCTTTTGTCAAAATAGAGTTTGAGGTGCCATGGATGTATGAAGCAGTAAAAGTAGTCATGGGTTTATTTACCTTCAGAGTGAAGAAGCAGTTTGTTGTATAATTAAAACTCTGTTTTGCTTAAACTCGCTGGGCGTTCATTATATTACTCTTAAAATTAAGTTAATATAGCGCATAACAAAACTGAAAGACTCAAATACCATCGGAATGGCCTAAACATGTTGCTCATAAACAGATAATAATTCCATTTTGTCCACCGCTGTGGTCTTGAGGTAATGTGCTGCCTCGTCATGCAGTGGGCCCGGGTTCGATTCCTGGTCGGGACAAGCTTCCTGAGTGAGGTTTTTTTTGGGGTTTTTCCTCACCTGTAAGACAAATGTCAGGATGCATAGGGCTCAACGGTCCCCAAAAATCATCCAGCCATCATCAATTGCAGTGAAAGACCTGCCCTTGGGCAGAATTACTATGTGTGGATGGATGCAGTTTAACCTGTCATCTTGTAGGTACTTCTGTATGCCACACACCACCCTAATGTAAGTTATGGAATGAACCTTTTGGTGCCTGTGATTGTTATAAGTAGAGACCGGATGTTAGGGAAAATGTCTACAGTTATTTATTATATATATCGTAAAAGTGACTTCATTATAAGTTCATACCAACGACCCTAGAGTTGTTTTCCATTAAGTTCATTTTGCCTATAAATGCCTATTTGCAATTTTTTCTCGAAATTAACTTAGTATTTCAATGAAATCAATTGAAATGGACAAACTTCATAACACAATCATTTCATAGAAGTTTTCAAGTGTTCTTTTTATAAATTCCCTTAGAATATTTTAGGGTAAGGGTGGCAATAACCCAACAACCTAGCAGGAAGATGGTTTTCCCCCTCAATTCAATCCCGTTAGGTAAATATTGTACTTTTCCCACCTCATGCATTCCCGTTAAGCGAAATAGCCCTAAACTATGTCCCATTGTATTATGCTCCGGCTCTAAGGCTTGGAGAAAAGTTCTTTTTTTCTTTTCGATACAAATATTGCTGATTGACAAAGAAGGTTCTGCTCTTTGTAAAAAGGCAAAACAAATTCCAAAAACATCTCTGATATTTTGGCATGCTATTGATAGCATATCTTTATATTCTTAACGTAAGATTGTAAAAAGTTATGTTGTAGTCAATTTTTTGTAAGAGCCTATTTTGAATATTTTAGTGCCTATATTAATGATTTTTAGTGCCTTTTTGCTGCCTTTTTTAAATTTTTTAACTGCTTAACATCTGGGCTCTAGTTATAAGTTTTTTTTTTTCAGAAAATGTTAATTCTGATGATACTAAACACCATTTGAAAACTTCTAAATTACAAGAAACCAAATGTATATTTTTTGAGAATTATTTCTTTGCTCTCATTAAAGCCTCTGTTAAATAATATATTTTTTTAAATTTAGGATGACCGTTAACTGTATATGTATATATATGTGTGTCTACAGAAAATAATGTTTTTAGAATGATTATGGTGGCAATTTGATATCCATGAAGAAATGTTGGAAACATTTTTTGATATTTCTCATATAGTTCAAGGAAAAATGTAAACTTGGGCAGTTGGAGTTGCAATGGTGATAAAAAACATTTCTAAAATTAGTAACCGGTTATAGGCAACTTACATTGTGTTAAAAATGTACCATGCCATTGCATAATAGAATAAAATTATATTTTGTTTTACAATTTATTATAGTCTAAAGTAACATAAGTGTAATGATTTGGAATATTTAGCAGGTTATACAGTGTGTGCAGACCCTATCTAAACTGAAACACAACTTATTTATTTATATTTTTTGAGAATTGTTTGTAGATTATGCTTTTGAAAAGGGATACAAATGAAAAAAAAAAAAAAACAGGTAGACAGTGCTATGTATTTGTAAGAACATTTTCAGGAATGCATTTTGATATGTTACCTCTCTTCCCATCTAACATAGCCCAGAGCAACAAAAAATAAAGTTTTTTTTTGTCTCAGAAAGAAAAATATGTGATTCTGATAGTATTTTTTCTCCTGAATTCAAATATGATATTGGGTTTTTTCTCCATCACGCAAGGTTTCCGAGAGACAAGGCATTTATAATTTTAGACACTTTAATATTTTCTACATTTGTAACTACGCAATATTTGAACATTCGGACTCACCTAGAAAGTAAGATATGATGATTTCCTGCTATATTTCACCTGTGGAGCATCCCTCTTGATGGTCCAACAATAATCGGCCAGCATATTAGGATTCCATTTGCCTTGATATCTCTTTCCCATAGCTGAAATCTCCTGAGTTAGCTCATATTTTTGGTTTTATTTTACAATGGACAAATGGACAAAAAATGTTTTTGAAAAAAAATACTTATTTAAATCAATTAGTTGTAATTGAAATAAAAGAAACTGTGGGCGATGGAGAAAATTCCGAAAATCATATTTGAAAACACGATAAAAAACTGCATTAAAGTACAAACTATTGGTACTCATGAGACAAAAGTACTGTTGACCAGTGTAATTAGAATATCTTAGATTTTTTACAAATGGCAGATTCCACGTTGTTTAAGTGGGATTTGTTTCCAAATTAACATTACAAGTATTTCCATATAAACATTATTTTATTTCTTTTCTTGCTTATATTGTTACACCCTTGATATTTAAATTAAAGAAAAAATAAATAAAACCAAATTAATTCTGGAACATAAGTCAAAATTTGAACCAATAACATAGTTGATTTTAAGTAATAGTAATAACTTCATATAATAAGAGTTGGGAATTTTTACATTATGAGGTTTTCTTAATAAGAATCAAATGAATTGTGAATTCTTCTTACCTCATACTTCTATGTCTTTTAACACAGAACCACTGTATCGAGAATACTGAGGATGGGAATGATGTATGAGGTAAGAAGAATCCACAATTCATTTGATTTTCATTTAAAAAGTAATAACTTTTATAAATCCATGCATCTTCATTAACCCAGCATTTCATATATTTGATATTTATTATTTAAACTATCGGCCGCGGTGGACTAGTGGTTATGCCCCTTGCCTCTGGTCCCGAGGGTCACAGGATCAAAACCGGCCAGGGTCAATGGATTTTTTAGAACAGAAAAATCCAAGGAGCAAGTCCTCCAGGAGAGATTTTCAGGCTCGTAAAAGATCCTTAAGCCTGAATGAAAGGCCTCTAAGCAAAATTTACCAAATTTTCCCATCCTAGTGCTACCTTGGTTTCCTAGATGTCAGTATGAGGCGGAATGCTGACCACGGACCACTCAAATGACATCTATATGAAAACAAGTGTAACTAAATTAGTATGGTTCAAATTCTTCCCTGTAGGGGGAGAGCGCCTAAATCTCTTTACAAGAAGATTTTTTTAAACTTTATAATCAAATAAAATATTACATTAAAAACATAAAATTATTTCCAAGCTGTGCAGAAAGATTTGTATTAAAAATGACAGCTTTGCTTTGAATTTCTATCTTTACATACTTTTATATTAATGGATTCTCTGATTATATTTTTATTGCAATCTTTGCATATTATTTTTTTCCTCCTTTATTGGCAGATAAGTTTTACTCTGATATTTCTTTTGAAACCAGTTGTATGCAGTGTATAGATATATATTTCTTTATATCTAATTTTATTAGACATTCTTGATATTGAATTTACTGGTCCTATAAAAGTTGCATAAAATTTGCCAATCTGTAATATGAATCAAAAGGTATCTAACTGCAGGTAACTTAATTTCTCAGGAGAAAAAATAAATAAGTAGTGGTTTATATTTAAACAGGATGGTTTTATCATCAAACAGATACGATAAAAACATGAAATAGTCTCTTATATGTGTTTACGTAAAAAATTATTATATAAACATAAAATAAAATGGATTTTGTTTTCCATAAGGAGTAAACCTAATAAAATGCTTATACCCTGTTCGCTCTTAAATGATCCTCGTCAAAACAAACCATGTGACCTGCTCGCTTTTCATTGGTTATGGACACCGACGTACGTTGTAAAGCAATATCCTTCTGCCATTTACGCCACAATTACTGTCACTTTTGACAGGGAGATGACGACACAGCAACAGAAGACTCTATACTTTTCGCCATTTTGTGTCATGAGAATCGACTGAAGCACGACTCAAATGCATCACCCATATGTAATAAACTACTTTAAGTTGTAATTATTGATTAGGTATATTTTAGAATATTAAGTTATGTAGATAGGAAATAACACTATGAGGTTTATTTTAATATTGTTTAATTGTTTCTTGACTCACCTCATACTTCTTAACTCCCACGCAGACTCGAGTTTCTTCACTTCATTTGTGACATTCTCAGTGCTGTATTACGTTCACAGCTGATGTCCAACGGCCTTCTATCCTGCAGACTGACCTCCGCGCCATCTGATGGCTGATCGACGAACTTCCAAATCAATCCCCTCTCCTTATAACTGGGTTATTGATTTGGAAGTTCGTCGGTCAGCCATCAGATGGCGCAGAGGTCAGTCTGCAGGATAGAAGGCCGTTGGACATCAGTTGTGAACGTAATATAACATTGAGAATGTCACAAATGAAGTGACGAAACTCGAGTCAGCTTGGGAGTTAAGAAGTATGAGGTGAGTCAAGAAACAATTAAACAATATTTTAGAATATTTTGTATGTTTTCAATATCATTATATTCATTCACGAAGAATAACAAGTATATTCAAAGGACATAATTTTAATTTAATGAAGGGAACTAGTTTTTCACGTACTTATTGCTTCTACAACGTACATCGGTGTCCATAACCAATGAAAAGCGAGCAGGTCACATGGTTTTGTTTTGACAGGGATCACTTTAAGATTGGACAGGGTATAATTTAATATCTATTAATTTTCAAATGATAAGGTTACAAATCTGCTGATGACAAAACACAAACATAACTTTTGAATTGTCTGTTTATGACAATTTGATAACATAATCACCAAAATTATCATGTTTTTAATCCAATGATTTTTTTTCCACGGAAATTCTGATTAATATTCTATTTCCGGGAACTTATTGTGCATAATAGATAAAAACTTTTTTCCATATATTCGGTATCATCATTTGTGTCGTGTAAACCAGACAGCTGTACATTTTCAGATAGCAATTGTATTAAAATTTTAAAGTCATTTATTTGTTGTATTCTCATGGGAAATTATTGTGAATTCTATGTGAGAATTGAAATTGGTGAACAAGGTGGAAAATACTTATTACGAGTATTTGTTTAAAGATGTAACAAACCAGGAAGATGAAGATGGGAAGACACAGTAACTTAATTGAGGGCATATTTTAAATCCCTAAGAATTAGAAAATTATGTTTCTGAAAATGTTGGACACATCTCACTTCTGAAGCAAATACCAGTGTAACCAATACCAATAACTCGCATTGATAAAAATAGTACAAAGAAATTCTTGCCTGAAATGTATTTAATATTGGCAACGTTCCTATGTTTGATAATAACTTTATTTTGTACTTAAACATATTATATTATTTCTTTAATCAATGTACAGCGGGAGGAAACACTGTGAGGTATTTACATTAATAAATGAGTTGGAGAAATGTTTTAATCTCACCTCACAAAGTTGTGTGTCTTCACGATACCAGTTTCAAAAGTATAGTATTACTTCCATCTTCAGTCAAATTCCAACTGTTGAAATTTTGCCATTAATGCCATCTTTCTGAACTGCCATCTGGTGTCGATTTTATAAACTTGGAGATCAAATTATTCAAGAAAATTACTTACCATCCTGGAACACACAGAAAATTAAAAAAAAATATTTAACGCATTCAATATTACGTTAGCACCAATTAACAAATTTAGTCTGGATGATCTACTCGTTCATCCATCCATAGTAATTCTGCCCAAGGGTAGGTCTTTCACTGCAATCATAGCATTTTCATGCTATGCTTGCAGCTTTACTAGGGAATTGTAGGTGTGGTAGCTTCCTGTTGCTTTCCACACCGGTGAAGAATGATGATGATGATGGCCGTATGATTTTCGGGGACCGTTTTGGCCTAAAGTATTCCTGACATTTGTCTTACAGATGAGGAAAAACCCCGATAAAACCCTCACCCAGAAAAACTGCCCCGACCAGGGATTGCACCCGGGCTTGCTGCGTGACAAGGGAGCATGCTACTTCGAGACCACGGCGGTGGACATGGATCTACTAGTAACTAATAAACAGTTAATGCCCCAGATAGTAAAAAATCTGGAATTTATGAAATTAGTTGCAATGACTGCAAGGAAGTATATGTACGAAAAAGTAAAAGGAATTTAGAAACTCGTACAAAAGAATACTTTAGAAATATTAAAAATGGTGAAATTGAAAAATCGGCAATTGCAGGTCATAGTTTGCTAGAGAATCACAAAATTGGAAGAGAAACTAAACTTTTAAAACATTTAGAGAACTTTGGAATTGACAGTTTGGGAAAAGTATATATTCAGAAGAATAAATATAAAACTTATACAAAAAAAACACCAGATTACGTTTATATAACACTCTGGCTAGACCACTGTTGACCTATGGTAGTGAAGCATGGACACTAAAAAGACAACATGAAAGCAGAATAACAGCTTGTGAAATCAGATTCATGCGCAGAAAACAGTGGGTTACCACCAGATGGGATCAGAAAAGGAACACCAATATCTTAAAAGAAAGACTACTGACATCAATTTTGGAATATATTAAACAGTACCACACAAAATTGGAAACATCATTTTGAAAGAATGAGTTCAAATTGGATCAGCCAAAGCTGTTTATAATTATAACCAAGAGGCGAAGATCACTGGGCCGTCCTATGAAATGCTGGAGGGAAAATTTTCTGTAGGATTATAACAGGCCTTGGCCTAATACTTGGAAGGAAGGAAGAAGAAGAAGAACAACAACAACAACAAATATAAAACCATGAGTTTTTATGTTCTCGACGAGAATAATTTGATCTCCAAGTTCATAAAATCTACACCAGATGGCAGTTCAGAAGATAGTGTTAATGGCAAAATTTTGACATTTGGAGTTTGACTGAAGATGGAAGTAAAATTATACTTTTTAAAAACCGGTATCGTGAAGACACACAGCTTTATGAGGCGAAATGTTAAAAACATTTTCTCCAACTCATTCTTATAATATATTATATCAACAAATCAGAGGATATTTTGCTATTTTTTTTTTGTATTGTTTGCACCATTTGTTTTGGGGTGAGGGACACCCTGGTGTAAAAAGTATCTCTTTAGGTCGTTCTCGACTCCAAACCAATAAAAAATCATAATTTAGCTTAATATATTTTTAAAATTTGTTTAAACGAATTCAGGGCTTTTTATAAGTTATCTCAATTCTTGGATGTAAGCCGTAAGCCTTAGCTCATTATATGAGGCTGAACACATTAGGGAGCCTTTAAACCCAAGCCAAGAGGTCCATTGTCTTGCTGCATGACCTTCCTGGCCCAGCAATGAAAATATTGAGAATGTCAACCCTTCTTTTAAAATGTAGTCTACGATTAAATTATTTTTCGTCTTTTAATTTTGTTTAGTTGTTTCTTGACTCGCCTCATACTTCTTAACTCCCTTGCATATCTAGATCACGTTCACATGTGAACGTGAACAGCATTGAGAATGTCACAAATATAGTGACGAAATCTAGATATGCAAGGGAGTTAAGAAGTATGAGGTGAGTCAAGAAACAACTAAACAAAATTAAAATAAACCTCATAGTGTTATTTCCTACCTACATAACTTATTTTTAGTCTGTTCATCTTACCTCAATATTAATGTTGATTTGTTGTTGAACATCATAATCATCATCAGCATCTTGCCCAGACTGGTTAGATTTATGTTGCACACCCTGGATGTTGATGTCAGCTCCATCCTGTGGATGTTCATATGAAATTCTGTTACAGAGTGATACGACAATAGTTTGGTCTTGGTTACACTGGAAGTACAGTATTAGCACAAGATGTTTTGTGCATTTGTGTGATTGACACATGAACCCTTTTTGAAAGCATCTGATAGCATTTACTGTTATTGTGACAAGTCTTGTACATATAAACATGTAAAATAAGATGATCTTTATAATTAATGTTTATTGTTATTTTGTCACATTGTCTTCCATACTCCTGCTTCCATTTACTACAACACTAACCTTGTTCTTTATTTTCTTACTCATTATTTGTAGGATTTTCATCCTGTTTATTTCCAAAATCACTCCTCGGAGGAAGAAGTATTGGATGTTCATTCACTGTCTATCCATCTCTTGGCTGGTCTTTCCTCTTGTTCTTTCTCCCGTCCATTGGTCTGTCTTCTTTAGAGTATGTTATGTTCTGGTTTAAAAGGAAAGAAGAAATGATACACAGAAATAAAAGAAAAAGATATAAAATTTTTGTGCATTATCAGAAATAAAAAAAAGAAAGGAAAAGGGATAATAAAAATTGATGATTGATATATTTATTATACAGTGGGCAACTGATAGAAAATAGAGCACAATCTGGAGTAGGCATGTTGCTACATACAACCAAAAACTGTTGAAGAAAGTATAGAAAGTTGTTGATTATATAAATTATAGAATTTTATGTGTAAAAGTAAAGTTACAAGATGATTAACAAATGAGTTGGAGAAAATGCTTTAACATCTCACACATCACAAAGTTGTGTGGTCTTCACGATACTGGTTTCAAAAGTATAGTCATTACTTCCATCTTTAGTCAAAATTTCAACTGTTGGAAAAAAAAAAAAACAGAATGAAAGTTTGAAAACTGTGAAGGCATTGCTCGTGGTAAAAAACACTTTTTAATGATTGTATCATGTACTTTATTTTATGATAGAATTTCAAAAGAAAATAAACAAACTTGAAAAAAATAAATAAATCATTGAAGTGCAGCAATGCAAATGCATCTACCAGTCTACCTGTGTAGACATAATGCAGCTCAGTGAGTAATTTTAATGAACAATAACAAATAGACATAACTTATGTCTACGTACAATAATTTGTTTCATACATCATTTTTGAAACTTCCTTCTATATTTTGTTAATGTTCGCACCTTTTTAAAAATGGCCCAGGTTTTTCCTTTAATTTTTGTACATGTCCTCTTTTACATTGAAAGTATTATGAACACTCTAGTCAAGAATGAGGTGGAAGAATATAGATTTATTTATTTAGGCTGGTGGAGTTAAGGCCATGTGGCCTTCTCTTCCACTCACCAGGACAAACATATGTTACATATAAATACAAAAAATTACAATAATAGTCACACTAAACAATTAATTATCTGTCAAATTGAATAATAATGAAAATAATGTCTAATAATACAATAAAATTAAATACAATTAAAATTAAATTAATGATAGAATGAATACAGAAAGGAATAACAGCTTGAATCTACTATACATAAAAAGAAAAGAAAGAAAAAAATACAAAGAAAGTAATAAACTATAATGAATTAATCTATCGCTTATTACACAAGGCATTAGGTAAATATATTAACAAATCTTAAAACTATTTTTATTAAATAATGAAAGAACAAATTATTAATTTTTAAAAAGTAATATTAGTGAGTTGTTTCTGTTAATAATTTTATTTTCAATTTGTTTCTGAAAGATGGTAAAGTTTGGCAGTCTCTGACATAGGGTGGAAGGGAATTCCATGTTCTAGCAAGAGAAATTGTAAAAGATTTCGAATAATAGGTAGTGTGATGAGGAGGGATATAAAGGACACTGTGCTCAAGGGATCGGGTACCTAAGTTATGTGTATCAGAGAGTCTAGTGAAGCAGTGTAATAAATAATAAGGTAATGATGTGTGTAATATGTTATAGAGAAGGCATAGAGAATGGATGGTTCTACGATCTTGTAGACGAAGCCATGACAATTGTTCCAGGGATGGTGTAACGTGATCAAATGTACGTATACCACAAATAAAACGTATACAAGAATTATGAACACGTTGAAGTGTTTGGGTAAGAACAGTATTTAGGTCAGTAAAGAGTATCACAATAATCAAAATGGGGCGTTGCAAGTGTTTCTACTAACATTTTCCTTAGAGCAACATTAACCATAGGTAAGTTATTCAGGAGATGATTGGAAAACATTAGCTCAGGATAGGGATGTATAGAGAGTTTGTGTCCATGTGGCCATTAACCTCTGGGTTCAATGCTGCCAGTTATCACAAAGTTAATCCATCTAGACTAATAAGTAGCATACTGATGGATTCTTATTGGATGAAAATCTCACTGTGGAGAAATGGGTGTAGATAAATTTATTCACAAATATAGAATTTCTATAAACTTGTGCCTTATATTCACAAACACAAAGTTTGATATTCTTGAAGATAGGAGGTCCTGGACTTCAGAATTGAGAACATTGGACAACAGAAACATGTACCAGTACCGTAATATGAGGTAAGTCTATCCAAAATTCCATATTTTATAGGAAACATAATGTAAACATAATTAAATTATTTATATTTGAGTTGTGAATTTTGACTCGCCTCATATTTCTTGATTTTTTATGCAAACCTAGGTTTCGTTGCTAACTTTGTGACATTCTTGATGCCACACATTTGCCATCTTGCAGTTCTCTCTCCAGCAAATTGATTTCTTTGTCCTCTGTTGGCTGACCGATGAACTTCCAAATCAATTCTTTTTTTTTTTTTTTTTTTTTCCTTTTCACCGGAAATTTTGAAATTCATGGTTTTATTTTTATTCTTGCAGATGTAAATTTTCTTCCAAATTGTGAGTTCCTTAGATTTTTCTAACTGTTTTAGTAATTCTGCCTTAGTTTCAATTCTGTGTTTTTCTGACCTTGCATGTACAGCTATTGCAGATTTTTCTATTTCTCCATTTTTACTTTTCTGAGGTATGTTTCAATCTTGTATTCAAGTTCCTTTTTGTTTTTCCTATGTATATTTTTTCACAATCTTTACAATCAATTTGATAAATGCCTGATTTGTTGCCGTCTTCAATCTTCTCGTATATCTCATAGTGTTATTAAATGAGTGTGGATTAAGACATTATTAGTAGTTTTGTGTTTGGATTGAACTGTATTTATTCTGAGTCTTATTAATGGTTTAATTTGATCTCATCATTGGGGATGAATCTGATCACTAGAGCTCGAAATTGTATGCAAAATGCATGTTTAGGCTCAGGATAGGGATGTATGGAAATATGTCCACATGAGCAAGAACCTGTGGGTTCGATATGTGTGAGTTAGTTCTTTAGAAAATCATTACAAACATTTTGCCAATATTTTTATTGTATAACATTTTGATTTACTTCCTAATAAAGAGAGATTTATCTTATTTACTATGTTCATCTAAAAGTGGAATTATTTTCTTTTATTAAACACTTACAAAATTGTGTAAATCATTTTAGTCAACTTACTAATTGATGAATTATTGGAGAGAAATTGAAAATAATTTACATTTAAAGACATCTGAAAAGTTGGCAAAATCATTGTGATTTTTTCTGAAAAGAGTAAGGATAAAACATGCGAAAATTGTTCACAAAGTAGCATTACTTTTGTGGAGCTTTAAACCTTATTTTTGAATAAAGGGAGGGTACTTATGCGATCGATCCACCGTAACCGGCTCTATTTGAAATTTCACGCGGCTCAATGTTATAATGCGATGCGGCATAAAATAGTTGCCAAAATTTAACATTGAGAGACACCTCTATCGGTTCTCTATGCTTGCGATCCTCCTACAGCACCTTCCATTCTCTATGTACAAGACGTTATCGCTCGGTTATCCTCGATTTTCGATTATCGCTGTTGGTGTTAAAATAATAAACAAAACTGTGATTCATACTCAATAATGCAAGTTTATAATTTTTATTAATTCAATATATTTTTACATTTATATATTTTATAAAAACGAATAAGTTATTGACATGAAGACAATTCCATTTGTGTCATTAAGAAATTAAACTACAGTACTAGAATGATGACAAAGTAATTATCGAGTTATTTTAGAAGAGAAACATTTTAAATCGCCTGATATTTTTAATGTGAGTAACGTGATATATAAATGATAATAACTTTGTTCTTTCAACTTGTGAAAGTATATAAGCATTCGGCAAAATAACCAATTTACGCATGTAACGAAATGTAAAATTAAATTCTAATGCCAGTACTGTACCAGTAGTAGTAATTTGATGACCATGGAAAACCGAGTATGATGACAATCTTTTAGTAAAGCGTTTTCAGGGTACGGCGCAAAAAGTGGACACCCGAATTTCGAGATGATTATGGTTCTAAAATGAAGCTTTAGGACCGTCAAAGATTTTTTGCGCCGTAACCGCGTACATATCGAAGGCTTGTTTTTCAGATGTGGGAGTTTGACCACGTATTAGGTAGTAGAATTCCGCCTAAATGATTTCATATCACTTAATCAGATAGTACTGTATTTTAAAATTGTATTTTTGGAGTGTATCGAGAAAATGCGGTATCTGAAAGTAAACTGCCGGCAAAGACGTATGAACGTAACTTTAATTCAAGTGCACAGAAATCTCAACTAAAATTGCAGATTCAGTAACACTTAGCGACAAAAAGAATGGGCCGACTCTTGATCTCGAGTATTCTTAAGTTCCAACGCGCGATCCACACGAGTAAATTAATTGCACAGTAGAGCTACAATACGTTTCCCTTCTTCCTTTGAAGAACATTCTTTCAAGCGCAATTAGCCAGCGTACGCTTAGCTCAGTGCTTACTGGCTTGATTCGTATGCAAAACGTCACAGGTTCGATTCCCGATGAGGTAAAAATTATTTAATTGTTAAAATGATTTCTATTTTTTTATGTCCATTCTTAAAAAAAGTATAACTATTTGGAAGTATTACTATTTTTGTTATTATTAATTTATAAACAGGTTTACAATGTAATAAAACCTCTTCCTGTGCCCAAATCTTTTTAAATTTTTATCTTCTTTCTCCATTCTTCTCTATCTTCACATTCCAATTCTTCCAGACCTAGCTCCTACCTCTTCTTACATTATCCATCTATTTAAATCTGGGTGGACCTCTCTTTCCTTTCCCAGGTGGAATCCATTTCACGCCGTTTAACATTGTTTTACTGATCTGCTTTTTTTAAATCCTATATTTTATGTAATTTTCTTGGGTACATTTTGATCCCCAGTTAATTACATTCTTCACATCCTTTGATACACCCTGTTATTAATATTATTATAATGGATGATGGACAATAATAATAATATTTTTTTAATTATTGTCCATCATCTATGGACTATTATTATGCTGGACTTGACCTACTGTATAAAACTAAACATTTTAATTGAAGGGTGAAACTTTTTCCTCACTAATACGTAATAATCAAATAAACACATAACTATATGAAGCTATATTATCTTTTATTACATAAATTTATAGCATTATTATTAAAACGTGGTACTGCACACACAATTAAATTTATACCGGTAGCTAAATAGTGTTACAGAGGCAGGAATATTACTTAATATAGTGTAAAGTGGATGTTGATTACGTGACAGGAATTAAGTGTTACAGCACTTACAGGATAGACCAATTCTCACATGAGATCGGAACTGACCAGCAAGTCTTATCCTTGATGCTGATGATGAGCACTTATAGGATGTATTTTGCAAAAATACAAATTAATAAAAAAACATTGTTGAATGATTTGAACCCTGACTTTCATACACATTTCATCTTCTTGTAAGTGGTTTAACAATCTACACTACTCGAACGTCGGATACTAGTTGTCTAAATATTGGTTGTCTTGTACTTTTCACTATGAACAAGAGTTCAACTTTATTTGAAATGTCGCAATTTGAGTAATATTGCATTTGTAAATATCTAGAAGCATTACTGATAAGTTATGTAGGTAGGAAATAACACTAATGATGTTTATTTTAATTTTGTTTAGTTGTTTCTTGATTCACCTCATACTTCTTAACTCCCTTGCATATCTGGATTTCGTCACTGTATTTGTGACATTCTCAATGCTGTTCACATTCACAACTGATGTCCAATGGTCTCCTCTCCTGCAGACTGACCTCCGCACCATCTGATGGCTGACCAACGAACTTCCAAATCAATCCCCTCTCCTTATCACTGGGTATTTCAAAATTCATAGTTGCGTTTTTATTCTTGCATATGTAAATTTTTTCCCAAATTGTAAGTTCCTTCGGTTTTTCCAATTATTTAAGTAAGTTTGTTTTGGTATCTATTCTATGTTTTTCTGACCAGGCATGTGCAGCCATTGCAGATTTTTCTGTTTCTCCATTTTTAACATTTCTGAGGTGTTTCTTTAATCTTGCATTTAGATTCTTTTTTGTTTTTCCTATGTATATCCTTTCACAATCTTTACAATTAATTTGATAAATTCCCGATTTTTTGCAGTCTTCAATCTTTTCATTTTTGTTGATTTTTATTAAATTACCTAAACTGTAATCATTTTTCAGTGCTAATTTAATGTTGAATTTGTTGAAGATTTTTTTTTTAAACTTGTCAAATACTAAAGGGTGGTACGTGAACTTCTTGAATTTTTTACCAATATCTTTATCTGTGTGAAGAGTACTTTCATTAATCATTTTTTGTTCCTTAAATTTATTTATTTTCTTGTGTGTCATCTTTCCTTGAATTTCATTGTCCTTTGCAATTTTTATGATGTGTTTTTTCTCTTTATTGTAATTTTTCTTTGCTCATGGGAACATTCACAAGTATGTGTGTTAAACTATTAAATACTGCCTGTTTGTGTGAAAAATGGTTAAATCCTGTGGCTTTTATACAATTATCAATGTGAGTTTCTTTTCTGTAGATTCCAAATTCTATTTTATTTTTTTCTTCATTCCTGATCAATTTAAGGTCTAAAAATGGTATTTCATCATTATTTTCTAACATCCATTGTAAATTTGATTCTTTTATTTTGAATATAACTTAATATATTTATTATTTTTTATTATTGATTTCGTACATCTCAATGATGGATAAATCATATTTGAAGAGAAAAATTATACGCTCAGACCGGGACTTGAACCCGGGTTCAAGTCCCGGTCTGAGCGTATAATTTTTCTCTTCAAATATGATTTATCCATCATTGAGATGTACGAAATCAATAATAAAAACTTGGAAAAAGCCGTACTGGCTGTAATATTTAATTCCCAAATATGTCTTCTTAATAAAGGAGCCGCCATTTGCAAGATAGAAGCATGGCTTCATAGCATTTAGTGGATGGGAATTACAGTATATAGAGAAAGATTTGCGTTTAGATCGGTACTTGCTCAGGTAGCTCAGTTGGTAGAGCACTTGGTCTAGAGAACCAAGGGTCCCGGGTTCAAGTCCCGGTCTGAGCGTATAATTTTTCTCTTCAAATATAATATATTTATGTTTGTTGCTCTGGTTACAGGTAATGAGATGGGTTTATTTCTAAGGAATCTGTCAATACTGCTGTGGAAAAATTTTAAGCTGAAACTTCGCAGCCCGTGTAAAACTGTTTGTGAGGTTATAGTTCCCACCATCCTGATCATTATAATCATGATGCTTATTCTGTTATTGGCTCTTTATTTACATGATATTCCAGTGCAGCTACCTCCTGACCCGCGGCGCGATCTTATTAATTCAAGTATTACGTATGTATTCATTTCACTTTGACATTTTTTATTTCAGCAGTTTTTTGTTTTTTATTTTAATTGTAATTGAAGGAGTCCTGGCAAGAAAGTGCCAAGCCACATTTTACTGATTCTGAGATAAAGCAATTTGAATGTTTGATTAAATGCTTAACAATATCAAAAGAACCAGTAAGATGTAAATTAGAAGCGGAAAGAAAAATTATAGAACAAGTGTCAGAATTTAATTATTTAGGTGGTATTAATAACAAACACTAAAAATGTAATTAAAGAAGTAAAGAAACAAGCTGATAAAGCAGCACAAATATCAGGATATATGAAAGATTTAATTTGGTGCAACAAATATATGTCAATAGAAAGCAAAACCCGCATATACAAAATGATAGTTCAACCAGTTATCGTATATGGAGCAGAAACCTGGGGCTGATACAACAAAAAGTAAACAAATAATAAGCACATGTGAAATGAAAATCTTAAGAACTATTCAGGGGAAAACTTTATTTGATAAAATACACAACACAGAAATTAGGGACAAATGTCATATTCAAGACATAACCAAATTTATTACAGATAGACGAAAATATTGGAAGGGTCATATAGAAAGAATGGAAGAAAACCGACTTGCAAAACAGAGCTAAAGAAGATAGACCAATGGATGGGAGAAGAACAAGAGGAAGACCAGCCAAGAGATGGATAGACAGTGAATGCACATCCAATATGTCTTCCTCCGAGGAGTGATTTTGGAAATAAACAGGATGAAAATCCTACAAATTAAGTTTAAGAAGAAAAAGATCAAATCCTCAGATAACAGACAATATTAAATATTGATTCTAGAGATGAAATATGCTTTTCTAATAGGTTTTTAATGAAATAGTGATATATATTATAAATATTTTCTTTTTGTTATATCCAAAAGTTAAATTAAAAAAAAAAGTTGTTGTCTGGCTTGACACTATCTTGACCAAAAAATTCACAAAATATATGAATCAAATATTTACAATTAACTGTATTCACCCTATTTAATAAAACTAAGTAATGTGTATTCCATACAAGATAAACAATGCTCTGAAAAACATTCCTTTATCATGTTTTCCACCATTAAAAAAAAATTAATAAATATTTATTGATAGAGCTATAAGACATGGTTATAGATAACTATTATTTGCCCTAACTAACTAACTCACTGACACTATCGTACCCGTAGGTTCATGGCCACATGGACATAAGCTCTCCATACATCCCTATCCTAAGCTAATGCTTTCCAATCATTCCCTGTATAATTTACTTCCTTCAAATCATTGTTAATATTATTATCCTACCTCATTCTTGGTCTACCAACTGGGCGTTTTCCCTCTGGTTTTCCTACAAGAATCTTCCATGCACATCTTTCATTCCCCATACGCACAACATGTCCTGCCCATCGCAGTCTACGAGACTTAACTGTTCTCATTATATCTGGCTTCCTATAAAGACCATGTAGTTCATTGTTATGTAATCTTCGCCATTCACCTGTCTGGTCATCTCTCTTTGGTCCAAAAATTTTCCTAAGAACTTTATTCTCAAATACTCGTAATCTCCTTTCCTCCCTTAAAGTAAGAGTCCATGTTTCGCACCCATATAATATAACTGGTAGAATAATAGTTTTATATATTTTCAGTTTAACGTTTTTTGAAAGGAGTTGGGACATCAAAAGTCTCTGCAATGCATAATAGCACGCATTTCCAGAATTGAGCCTATGTTTAATTTCTTTGTGCATCTCATTCCTATTTGTGATTATTGTTCCTAGGTATTTGAATTCAGCCACTTCCTCAAAATTTCCCTCATTTTTTGTCATTAGCTGTCCATTTCCATTATATAATGTATTTCTATGTGTGACCTTATATTGTGTGGATAAATTTTGTTTCAGTACAATCAATTATGTAGAAGCATCTGGATTTATAAAAATTTTAATGGAAGAAATAAAAGCAGTACTCGAGGACAAAAGTCGTGAATCTGAGGATCCTGTAAAATGTAAGTTTAAATTTACATCTTAAATTATTTACAACTTTTTAACACTTTATTATAACCGACCACGGTGCGTCTAGTTCCAAGGGATGTGAGTTCACTCCAGGCAAGGTCGATGGAAGAATCTAAGGGACAGGTCCTCCAGCAGGAATTTAAACCATGGGTCCCAAGTCTGAAGACATTCAGACTCGATGCCACTCAATGACATCTATCCAAAAACAAGTGTAAGTAATTATATTTGAAGAGAAAAATTATATGCTCAGACTGGGGTTTGAACCCAGGATCTTTGGCTTTCTAGGCCAATGCTCTACCACTGAGCTACCTGAGCATACCAATCCAAACACAAATTTTTCTCTTATACGCTGTTAATTTCCGATCACTGAATCCTACGAGCATTTGCTCGATCATGCAAATGGTGGCTTCTTGTTTAAGAAGACATTTATTGGGAATTTAAACACTACTTTATAAAGCCAGTAGGGCTTCTATTGGTGTTTCTATTATTAGTTCAACACTTCTCACTGATAAAATGGTTGCAGCCGACATTTGAAGAGTTAGGAGGTCAAAGAACACGCAGAATCTCCTGAGCATGTCTACCACAGTAGTAGACGAAACATTGAGTGTTAATAAAACCAAACCACGGCCATTTAGTCCAAAAGACATAAAATCTTCTTTTTCTTCTTCTTCTTCTGCTTCATGAAATTAGGCCTTTTGACCTGTTTTCACATCAAGTGGGATTTAATGAATCCTCGCATCTAGTAAATGACATTAATTAAAACAGTTTATTACATATGGGTGATGCATTTGAGTCATGCTTCAGTCTATTCTCATCAAACAAAATGGCTGAAAGTGTAAAGTCTTCTGTTGCTGTATCATCTCCCTGTCAAAATGTGACTAATTGTGGCGCAAATGGCGGAAGGATATAATTGGTATTTGTTATGTTAGAATCACTGTAAGAATGGATAAGGCTGTTATATTCTGATGGAATTGTTAAATTTTAGCAGAATAATGATCCAGTCCTCACATCTAGATTGATTCAAGATTGGTTTTCAAGAGGGTAGTAGGAGGTTAAGGCTCCCGCCTGTTTAGAGAGTCGGCATGAGATGTCAGACAAGTTGTCAACCTGCTGATGACTGCTTTTACCCCCAGAACAAGTGACAGGCCGGTGGTGCTGTCAGAACCTTTGGGACAGTTTAATAATCCACCCAACCTTCTTGCTTGTATTGTACTGTATTGTCTTAACCCATTTAGATAGATAGATCATTGGTTGATTAATGTCTTCGACATCGTCCAATTCCTAATAGCCAATTTTGTCGGTCCATCCAATCTCCTGGTTGTAGATGTTTCTCCTTCATGTATAAATATATTTCCTGACTCCAGGAGGTTTTAGGTCTTCCTCTGCCTCGTCTTCCCTCAGGTTTCCATTCCAAAATAGATTTTGGTAGTCGATCCTCTTCCGTTCGCTGGACGTGTCCGCACCATCTTAATTGCTGAGTTTTAATATAATCTAAAATAGTGTCTTCAATCTTCATTTTCTCCCTTATAACTGAGTTCCTAATTTTTTCTCTTCTTGAAATTCTTGCTGCCCTTCGTATAAAAATCCATTTCCGTTGCCAAAAGATAGTTATTTGTTTTTGTTGTTAATGGCCAAAGTTCTGCTCCATAAGTAATGATGCTTTTAACAATTGTATGATATATATTCATTTTATTTTTATTACTTGTAAAAGGGAAGATGCTAAGAGGGAGGAGAGCCTCTAATTGCTTTAAATTTAAAGACTTGGGGGAACCGACCTGCACATCTTCCCACCTTCACGTAGTGCAGCTGTTAGTAACCATATAACTTATGTGGAGATGGGCTACTGGTCAGCGTGGTGAGATATTGACCGATATGGTATTACTTCCACTTCCATACCATATCTCTTTTTTATCTTTCCTATCCAGTCTCTCTGGACAGAACACTTGTTGTTTTCCGACCCCGATGGTATTAGAGTATTCGAGGCCGAGGGGATCATTTCATCTTATCTTTTCTGTCAAATTCTTCCTAAAGGGCAGATCAGGCTCTTAGCTGTAGTGAAAGCAACTGATCTAAGGATGGACACCTGAAAAAAAAATCCCTGGTCCTCCAGGTTGGGGGTTAATGCGATAGGCCAGCTCCCTCCCATCAGAAAAAAATCGCAATGCTAAAAAGCCATAACCCATTTATGATGTAGTAGATAATTGCATTGCCAAGTGAGCAGCCAGTATGAAGATGATTGTTCTCTGTTTTCAGTGTTTGTATATAAAAGTGAATCAGAAATGTTGAAAGCTATGGACATAAAGAACAGATGGGAAAAATGTCATTTAGGAATCATAT
This sequence comes from Diploptera punctata, assembly GCA_030220185.1. NCBI lineage: Eukaryota > Metazoa > Arthropoda > Insecta > Blattodea > Blaberidae > Diploptera > Diploptera punctata. Next base: position 11,871 of record JASPKZ010004323.1, on the reverse strand, counting down.
TTAAAGATGGACATAAAATTAATGCGGCTTCCAAGGATATAAAGGTAAATTATATATGGAGAGAAAAATTTTCGCCCAGACTGAGACTCAAACCCGGGACCTTACGCTTGCCGGGCCTAATGCTCTATCAACTGAGCTACCAGGGCGAGTTCCAATCTAGACGCAAATTTCTCTATTATATACATTGTAATTCCCAGCACCAAATATATATATAAAGGTAAGTGCAATGAATATTTAATTTTAGGAAGTTATATTTTGAGGTTATTTTAATTATATTACATGCTACACTTTGCAGCTCTAGGGAATTATAGGTGCGGTAGCTTCCCATTGCTTTCCACACCGGTGAAGGATGTGTTAATTGAGTTTGTTAAAAAAATACAAACTCATTAATTAAATTAAACCTCATAATATTACTTCCTAATGTTTAAAAAAAAAGGATGATGATGATGATGGCCGGATGATTTTACATGCTTCATATTAGCTTGACCTCTATCTATCACAGAATCTTGCAACGCGATTTTCACTCACTTAAAATCATTGGATCGACTTGAAACTTTGTATACTTGTAAAGGTCCAATGACAATGCAATCATTTCATAAATGTTTTCCAAAATCCTGGCCAGAATCATCAGAAAATATAAAAAAGTGTTTGTGTAATTATGTAACGAAATCTTTCAACTCGATTTTCACCCACTTAAAATCATTGGATCAACTTGAAACTTTGTATACTTGTAAAGGACCAATGACAATACAATAATTTCATAAATGTTTTCTAAAATCCTGGCCAGAATCAGCAGAAAAAAAATAAATAAAAACCAGTATAATAGGTTGTGGACTTATCAACTTTTTAGTCAATCGTTGTAAGAGCTCAGTTGGTAGAGCGGTGGACTGTAGTGGTATATAATTTCAGTAATCCATAGGTCGCTGGTTCAAATCTGGCCGGAGGATTTTTTTTTTAGAAGAGTATTACTTTTAACTCATACTACAATAGTGTCGAATTTAAAGATATTTACATTTTTATCTTATTCTGTAAAATATTAAAACTAAAAAATAAAAAATAGTTTAAAAAAACTAAAACAACATGCTTTATTAGAAAACCGAAGTGAAACATGAAAAATAATTTTAATTTCCAACATGCTTGGGATAAAATTAAAGTGCTCAACAAAAAAATCATCTCCAACACATTTACAATAAAACTATAGTTATCTACAAAAAAAATTACCATAAAAAACATGGGGTGCTTTTTATGGTTTTTACATTTTCTTCTTAGAGACTTTACTTTTACCAATATCTGTTTATTATGAATTATATTAATTGATATAGAGCACCCCATGCTTTTGATGGTAAAATTATTTTTTTTGTAGGTAACTCTAGTTTTATTCTATATGTGTTGGAGATGATTTTTTTTTGTTGACAACTTTAATTTTATCCCAAGTGTGTTACTTACTTACTTACTCACTGGCACTATCGAACCCGTAGGTTCATGGCCGCGCGGACATAAGCTCTCCATACATCCCTATCCTGAGCTAATGCTTTCCAATCATTCCCTGTATAATCTACTTCCCTCAAATCATAGTTAATATTGTTCTCCCACCCTCATTCTTGGTCTACCAACCGGGCGTTTTCCTTCTGGCTTTCCTACAAGAAGTTTCCATGCACGTCTTTCATTCCCCATACGCGCAACATGTCCTGCCCATCGCAGTCTACGGGACTTAACTGCTCTTATTATATCTGGCTTCCTATAAAGACCATGTAGTTCATTGTTATGTAGTCTTCTCCATTCACCTGTCTGTTCATCTCTCTTTGGTCCAAAAATTTTCCTAAGAACTTTATTCTCAAATACTCGCAATCTCCTTTCCTCCCTTAAAGTAAGAGTCCATGTTTCGCACCCATATAATATAACTGGTAGAACAATAGTTTTATATATTTTCAGCTTAACGTTTTTTGAAAGGAGTTGGGACATCAAAAGTCTCTGCAATGCATAATAGCATGCATTTCCAGAATTGAGCCTATGTTTAATTTCTTTGTGCATCTCATTCCTATTTGTGATTATTGTTCCTAGGTATTTGAATTCAGCCAATTCCTCAAAATTTCCCTCATTTGTCATTAGCTGTCCATTTCCATTATATAATGTATTTCTACGTGTGACCATATATTTAGTTTTACTGATATTTACTTCCAGTCCTAATTTCTTAGTGTTACTCAATAGTGTGTGCGTGTTGGCCTTTAGTATCTCCTCGCTATCGGCCAGTAGTACTACATCATCAGCATAAACTAACAGCTTATTAATACCATTGAGTTGTAAGCCTTCCTCATTCTCTAAAGATTTAATGGCATGCTCTAGTACAAAATTAAATAGTAGAGGAGATAGTGCATCTCCTTGCTTTAACCCATTCTGGATTTCAAAAGTGTCTGAAAACTGTTTGCCTACACGCACCCTACTCGTTGAGCCATTTAGACACATTCGTATAAGTCTAACTAACTTTTTAGGAATTCCAAACTCCAGCAGGATACTATATAACTTCTCCCTCTTAATTGAATCATATGCTTTTTTGAAGTCTACATATAGTTGATGTACACTACCATTATATTCCCATTTCTTTTCTAAAATCTGTCTTATACTAAAAATCTGATCTGTTGTAGACCTGTTTCTTCTAAATGCACATTGATGATCTCCTAGAATGTCATCAATATAGGGAGCAAGTCTGCTTACTAATATATTTGTTAGAATTTTGTAAGAAGTTGAAAGTAATGAGATGCCCCTATAGTTGTTGCAATCAGTTTTATCTCCTTTCTTATAAATTGGTACGATAATTGATTCCTTCCATTCATCTGGAAGAGCTTCTTTTTCCCAAATCATACTAAGCAACCAGCGTATCTTGTCCAGCAATTTTTTCTCCCCCTGATTTTATCAGTTCTGCTGGGATCTCATCTGAACCTGATGCTTTATACATCTTCAATTTTTCAATTGCCATTTCAACCTCTAATGCACTTGGCTCTGCGACTAGCATTTCTGCTGTCTGTAACTTATCCTCCTCAATGTCCTGTTCTGTATGTACATTTAAAAGCTGATTAAAATAACTTTTCCATCTATTTAATATACTCTTGGAATCTGCAATCATATCCCCATTTTCATTCCGAATTATGTTTGTTCTAGCCTGAAACCCTTTCTTCTCTATACTAATTCCCTGAGATAATTCTCTAATGTTCCTATTTTTTGCATTCATTTCAAGATCATTAATCTTCTCTCTCAAATATTCCCTCTTTTTACTCTTTAGTAACTTGGTGGTTTCCCGTCTAATACTACCCAATTGCTCTAAATTTACCTGATTTGGCTCGTGTAACCATTTAATTTTTGCTAGCTTTCTTTTCTTTACAATGTCGGCACATTCCTCATCAAACCATTTCTTGTTTTGCCTCTTTTTTAAACAACCAATGCTTTCTGATGCTGACAATTTAATAGTATCTCTTATAGCCTCCCATTCCTTATTTATATCAGTTTCTTCTTCGTTTGCCACATTGTCATCTGAAGATTCCAGTACTTCAAATCTATTAGCAATTTTGATTTGGTATTCTTGCCGCATTTCATCATTTTTCAAGTTTTTTAATTCATATTTTACAGAATCATCTTTAGCGTTTGTTCCTCTCATAAGCGATAGCCGTTGTCTGATTTTCACCCTGACCAGATGATGATCTGAATTGCAGTCTGTCCCTCTAACTGATCTAACATCAATGATGCTACTGTGCCAGCGTTTATCCACTAATACATGATCTATCTGGTTCCGAGTTTCTCCATCTGGGGACGTCCAGGTGTATTTATGAATATCCTTATGCTGAAATGTTGTGCTCTTAACAAAGAGATTCTTTGATGTGGCAAATGTGACTAATCTAACCCCGTTGTCGTTACTATCTTCATGAAGACTGAATTTGCCTATTGTTGGTTTGAATATATCTTCCCAAGTGTGTTGGAAATTAAAATTATTTTTCATTTTTTAGTTCAGTTTTGTAATAAAGCGTGTTGTTTAGAATCATATATACTCAACCTAGGATTTAAAGAGAGATCAGGGCTTGCTTGGTTTAGGCTAGGGGCATGGAAATTGCAAAAAAATTAGCGACGAGCACGATATGCGAATATGTCCAATGTGCGTGCGGGAAATTTGAAGATGAGATACATATATTAGGACAATGTAATGATTTAGAATATTGGGAGACATCAGTTATTACCGGAAAGATTTCTAAATTCAAATCGGGAAAGATTGGCTGCTACGAGTTATTGGTAAATCCAGAAAATTGGATAAACTTGGGTAAATTTCTGGACAAAACGCGAAAATAAGAACAACACTCATTCATGAATAAATATATGTTATCAAAATGCAATAACATTAATTCTTAATAATTATATATAAATTAATTAATGTATAATGCTATTGTGTTGTTATTTAATTGTAATATTACTTTGTTTTCTTAAGTCATTGCAATGTTACGTTTTTTTTAGTGTATAGTGCTATTGTGTTATTATTTAATTGTAATATTACTGTGTTTTTTGTAATTGTAATGTTATTGCTTTTTTTAGTGTATAATGCTATTGTGTTATTATTTAATTGTAATATTATTGCGTTTTCTTTATGTAATTGTAATGTTATTGCTTTTTTTTTTGTTTTGTTTGTTTATTTTTCTTCACACTAGTAGCAATTATTTCTTTATTGTAACGGACTGTCAAAAGCACGTACGGCTTACTGCCCGTGCGACCCATATTTGTAAATAATATTGTAAATAATATTTAATTTTAGGAAGTTATATTTTGAGGTTATTTTCATTATATTATTTTTGGTCTGGACATCTTACCTCAATATTGAGGTAAGATGTCCAGACCAAAAATAATATAATATTGTAAATATCTTACTTTTGTCTAATAAAGTCCTACTACTACTAGTTTTTTAAACTATTATTTTTATATAATGTATTTCTATGTGTGACCATATATTTAGTTTTACTAATAATGTTAACAGAGCAAAAATTAAATAAGTTGCAATTTTATTTGACAGGTGACTGTACGAAGTTGTATGACGTATGCTGCAGCTCTATCCACAATGTATGATCTCCCCATTGAAGAAGAAAACAGTAAGTTACTAAAGACATTTAATTAAATGTACAGTGGGAGGAAACTCTATGAGGTATTTATATTAATAAATGAGTTGGAGAAAATGTTTCAACATCTCACCTCACAAACTTGTGTGTCTTCACGATACCGGTTTCAAAAGTATAGTATTACTTCCATCTTCAGTCAAAATCCAACTGTTGAAATTTCGTCGTTAACAAACTGCCATCTGGTGTGGATTTTAAGAACTTGGAGATTAAATTATTGTCAGGGATATCGAAATTCATTGCTTTATATTTATTCTTCTGAATGTATATCTTTTCCCAAATTGTTAATTTTAAAGGTTTCTCCAAATGTTTCAAAAGTTTAGTGTCTTTTCCGATTTTATGATTTTCTAGCAAACTATGAGCTGCAATTGCCGATTTTTCAATTTCACCATTTTTAATATTTCTAAGGTCTTCCTTTGTACGAATTTCTAAATTCATTTTAGTTTTTCCTGTATATATACTTAATTGCAGTCATTGCAACTGATTTTGTAAATTCCAGATTTTTTACTATCTTGGACATTAACTTTCTTATTGGTTACTAGTAGATTATCCAGGCTAAATTTGTTAATCGGTGCTAATGTAATATCAAAGATATACATTCAGAAAAATAAATATAAAGCAATGAATTTCGATATCCCCGACGAGAGTAATTTAATCTCCAAGTTCATAAAATATACACCAGATGGCAGTTCAGAAGATGATAATGACAAAATTTCAACAGTTGGAATTCGACTGAAGATGGAAGTAATACTATACTTTTGAAACCGGTATCGTGAAGACACACAACTTTGTGAGGTGAGATGTTAAAATATTTTCTCCAACTCATTTATTAACTAAAAACATTATTTTTATTATTCTTCCATTACAATACATTTCCTGTATATGAAGATGCATTCATGGTCGGAAAATTAACTGTCATTGAAATAGTAAGCAGGTGTCCATACATCTCTACCTTAACTGAATGTATTAGTGCAACATTACAAATATCTGAATATATTAATATATTAATTATAATACATTTGAGAATTTTTACATTATGATATTTTCTTAACCCTTAGTACGCATGCCCGGTGTGCGCCAGTGAAAGTGAGAATACATGGTACGCCATGTCTGGCAAGCTCTGGTTTTTAATCTTATTATTTTAAATATTTTTTTCCCGAAGTTTTTACTTGAATTTACTGAAACTATTTTTTGATCTGTGTTTGTACACCCTTTCGTAGCAATACTTTGCACATCCCTTACATAATAACAGTACAGGTTGGTGCTAAAAGAGTTTTCTATTCATATTTCATATTTCAAGGTCTTTTTTTTTTTTTTTTTGCTATGGAATGTTGCAGTTTCACTTTTTCTCTTTATTTTTAGTTGAAAAGATACCTGGCCAAGGGGTAGGTCTTCTTCTTCTTCTTCCTTCCAAGCATTAGGCCAAGGCCTGTTACAATCCTATAGAAAATTTTCCCTCCAGCGTTTCATAGGACCGCCCAGAGATCTTCGTCCTCTTGGTATATAATTATAAACAGCTTTGGGGATCCGATTTGAACTCATTCTTTCAAGATGGTGTTTCCAATTTAGTTGGTACTGTTTAATATATTCCAAAATTGGCGTAGTTTTCAATTCTTTTAAGATATCGGTGTTCCTTTTCGATCCCATCTGGTGTAACCCGCTGTTCTGCGCATGAATCTCATTTCACAAGCCAAGTCGTTATTCTGCTTTCATGTTGTCTTTTTAGTGTCCATGCTTCACTAACATAGGTCAACACTGGTCTAGCCAAAGTGTTATATAAACATAATCTGGTGTTTTTTTTGTACAAGGGATGGTTTCATAACTTGATTAATAATTCCCAAACTTTTATTATAACTAGTAATTTTTTCAGGGATATCCTTTTCATCCCAGATAGAGAGATAATATCCAAGATATTTAAATTGATTAGATCTCTCTAAAATTTTATTCTGGAGACAGATTTTACTTTGTATGGGGTCCTTCCTATGAAATGCCATAATTTTAGTTTTGTTAATTGATATTTCCATATTAAATTTGGCACCTCATCTAGGGGATATGTGGATGGCAACCACAAGGTGCCCAATCTGAGCAAAACATTTCTTCCACTTACTTGTGTTTTGCACTCTTTTAACTTTACTATCTAACCTCTCTTGGTTAACTCTTGTTTTTTTCGACCCAACACTATTAGGGCATCTGAGGGCTAGGGAGTCTTTCCTTTCTTTCATTTCTTCTTTCCTTTATTTTCTTTTCTTCTCCAGAAAAGCCTGACCAGAGGCTATAAGATGGCAGCCCCATCACTGGTCTTGCCTTCCTTTGGCCAGCAACCAATCAAAGGGACTATTATTATGCTTTCAAGTGTTGTACGAGAATTTCCCGGAAGGGGTGGTGAAATGCTGTGCTTCATGTCTCGAAGATGACAAAAATACAATAATGCGAGTTTATGGTTGGTTGGTATCTAATGTCGAGCACTTGATAATGAAATCATTCGCTCTCTTGCACTCCAATATTTAGCAGAAAGGCTGGTCTCTTCTACAAAAGCTGGACAACGGAGGAGATGGTTTCTTTCCATATCTTCATTTAAATTGCAAAAAGGGCATTTAGGTGAATCTGTTATGCCAATTCTGTGTAGTAGGTGTTTATTCAAGCAGTCATGTCCCGTTAGCAGTCTGAATGTTGCTACTGCAGATTTTCTTTGTAATGTAGTAATGTCATGAGCTTGAAGATTTTCCCATTCCTTTCCAGATGTTTTGGTGGTGTATTCTTCTCTAAGTTTATTGATGTATTTATTTGAGATAATTCTTTTGATAGAGTGAAAGGAAACTGGAGCAGAAGTTGGGTTTGAAACAATTTTGCTACCCTTCTTGGCTAGAAAATCGGCTATTTCATTGCCTGTCACTCCACAATGGGCCGGAATCCATTGAAGTAATGCGAGTTTATTGTGTCAGTTTTATCAGAAGATGAAAGTAACAGTAACAGTTCATCAAATGGTTATTTATATTAAATTAATGTTGGGAAGTAAACATTATGAGGTATAATCATTAAAATTCATCGGAGAACATTTGTTTAACAACTCACCTCATAGGATTCATGCTCCATGATACCACGGTTTCAAACACAGTCGTGTTCATCCTCAGCCATTACTCCGACTGACAAAATTCTTTGGCCGTCAACTGTTCTATTGTCAATATCTTCAGTGCTGCCATCTATGGTTGAATTTATGAACTTTGAAATCAAAGTAATTTCGTTAGGGATATCAAAATTCATTGATCTATCTTTATTTTTCTGAATGTATATTTTTTCCCAAATTGTCAATTCCAAAGGCTTCTCTACTTGTTTTAAAAGTTTAGCTTCTCTTCCAATTTTATGATGTTCTAATAAACTATGTGCAGCAATTGCAGATTTTTCAATTTCATAATTTTTAATATTTCTGAAATGTTCTTTTTATGAGTTTCTAAATTCCTTTTTTTTTTTCCTATATAAACTTTATTGCAATCTTCACAACTTATTTGATAAATTCCAGATTTCGTGCTGTCATTTCAGAAATATTAAAAATTAGTGTGTGTAAAACTCGGTATATGGTGAATTGAAATTTTAGTAGATTTATTTGCCAATACGTAATTTAATCAATTGAGTTAGTGTTTACTTGATAAAAATACCTCTTTCACCCTTGGAATATAATAATGAATTGAATATTATTAAACAATTAGCTATTAATATTAACTACGACCCTAAAATTATAGAATATTTAATTAATAAAATTCATTACAAAAAAGCAATTAACAAAGTTTTTCCTTTACCCAAAGAAAACATAAAGAAATATGTCATAATGTCATACATAGGCCCACTTTCAAATAAAATATCTAAACACTTTAAAAAGTTGAACATTAATGTGGCATTTAAAACTAATAATACTTTACAAAACATAATAAAAAATAATAAAACCAAAATAAAAAAAGAAAAATTATCAGGTGTATATAAATTGAAGTGTGGCACATGTGACAATGTCTATATAGACAAACTGGTAGCGCTTTTATCTCTCGGATAAAGGAACACATGAGAGCATTATACAGAAATTTAGAATATTCAAAATATGCTAACCACCTATTCCAATTTAATCATTGTTTCGATCCAAATTTTGAAATTTTACATATTTGTGATAAGGGTAAGAAGTTGGACCTTTTGGAGGCTGTAGAAATAAATAAATTGAAAAGTAGTAACAAACTGTTAAATTCTCAACTTGATTTGAATGAATCACCTTTGTTAAATTAAAAAATTTAAATAAATTATTGTTGTATTGTTGCTTAGATCAGTTGATATGTACTATAATAACACAATTCATAATTTGTTAACATGTCTGAAGAAGGTACAGTGTACTGAAACAGCTGTCACTGAACTATATCTTAATAAATATGAAAATCAAATAAAACTAAGTTTTATTCTTATTTAATTAATATGTAATTTGTTTAATAGGTTATTTGGAGAGAAGAAATAATTTTCTGGAATTTCAGCAAGCTCTTGTGGAAGCACTTTTAAATCTTCATAAGGCGTCGTATCCAAAGTTTAATATTAAATTTGAAAAATTTCCCTTGAGAAGAGTTAACATAAAAATGTTGACACGACTTGGATTAGTTATTTTTATGCCTTTATTGTTGTTCTTAACGTACTGCTTCCACTGTTACATTATTGTTGCAACAGTTGGTAAAGAAAAGGAACTTCAATTGAAAGTGAGTTTTTTAAAAACGTAATTATATTCTATCATTTAGTTTGTAACATGAATGAAAACAGTAAGATATGTGTACATTATATTTAAAGAGAAAAATTTTTGCATAGACTAAGACTCGAACCCAGGACCTTTGCTTTACGGGCCAAATGCTCTACCAACTGAGCTACCGAGGCGAGTTGTGATCTAGAAGCAATTTTTCTCTTATATACGTTGTAAAAAAATTGTCTCTTCAAATATAATTTATCCTTCAGTGAGAAGTGTTAAATTAATAATAAAAACATCAATAGAAGCCCTACTGGCTTTATAAAGTAGTGTTAAATTCCCAATTAATGTCTTCTTAACTAAGAGGCAAAGATAGAAGCAACGGTTTCAAAGCATTTGGCACGAGGGAATTACAACGTATATAAGAGAAAAATTTGTGTCTAGATCGCAACTCGCCTCGGTAACTCGGTTGGTAGAGCATTTGGCCCAGAAAGCTAAAGATCCTGGATTCGAGTCTCGGTCTAGGCGAAAAGTTTTCTCTTCAAATATAATTTATCCTTCAGTGAGAAGTGTTAAATTAATAATAAAAAACATCTATGTATACATTGTTGCTTCATGACTTCTGCCATGTTCTTTTACAATTCAGTATAAATGGCATAAATGTATAACTGCTTTCAAAAAACGTTAAATTGAAAATATATGAAACTATTATTCTACCAGTTATATTATATGGATGTGAAACATGGAGGAAAGGAGATGACGAGTATTTGAGAATAAAGTTCTTAGGAAAATTTTTGGACTGAAGTGAGACGAACAGAGAAGCAAATGGAGAAGACTACATAACAATGAACTACATGGTCTTTATAGGAAGCTACATATGATAAGAACAGTTAAGTCTCGTAGACTGCGATGAGCAGGACATGTGGCACGAATGGGGAATGTAAGACGTGCATGGAAGCTTCTTGTAGGAAAACCAGAAGGAAAATGTCCAATTGATAGATTAAGAATGAGGTGGGAGAATAACATTAACTATGATTAGCGGGAAGTAGATAATACAGGGAATGATTGGAAAACATTAGCTCAGGATAGGGATATATGGAGAGCTTATGTCTGCGTGGCCATGAAGCTACGGGTTCGATAGTGCCAGTGAGTTAGTTAGTACACATAAATGTATTTTAGAAATGTAAATGGATTGACCTGTGTTAATTTTGAGCCCATAACTTGGATGAGCAAACATGCTGCTCAGATTGTCACACTTACTTTGGTTTTGTAAAGAGAGTTCTTTCATTAAAATTCATCGGAGAACATTTTGTTTAAACAATTCACCTCATAGGATTCATGCTTCCATGATACCGCGGTTTCAAACACAGTCGTGTTCATCCTCAGCTATAACTCTGACTGACAAAATTCTTCGGCCATCAACTGTTCTATTGTCACCATCTTCAGTGCTGCCATCTATGGTTGAATTTATGAACTTCAAAATCAAAGTAATTTCATTAGGGATATCAAAATTCATTGATATCTATCTTTATTTTTCTGAATGTGTATTTTTCCCAAACTGTCAATTCCAAAGGCTTCTCTACTTGTTTTAAAAGTTTAGCTTCTCTTCCAATTTTATGATGTTCTAATAAACTATGTGCAGCAATTGCAGATTTTTCAATTTCACAATTATTTCAGAAATATTAAAAATAATTTATATTGTTAAATTATCCATATTATTAAAAAAAAAAGAAATTTAGAATATTCAAAATATGCTAACCACCTATTCCAATTTAATCATTGTTTCGATCCAAATTTTGAAATTTTACATGTTTATGATAAGGTAAGAAGTTGGACTTTTTGGAGGCTATAGAAATAAATAAATTGAAAAGTAGTAATAAACTGTTAAATTCTCAACTTGATTTGAATGAATCGCCTTTGTTAAATTAAAAAAAATTTAAATAAATTATTGTTGTATTGTTGCTTAGATCAGTTGATATGTACTATAATAACACAATTCATAATTTGTTAACATGTCTGAAGAAG
>JASPKZ010004322.1:0-54470 GCA_030220185.1 Diploptera punctata | reverse complement strand
TTAAATGCGCTGTATTTTATTTTTAATCGTGTTTGATAGTTAAAGAACAATGAAGGAGACATGTTTTTAGATATTTACGAGATATAAGATTAATTTCGGATATATTTATGCTCACAATTCATGAAACTATCAATGATTTTGGAAGATTTGCTCTGTTTTTTTAATCTTTATTTTCATTTTACACTACAAAAATCGGAAAATATGAAAAGAAATAACATATATATTTATAATGTCAATTGTTTTTTGAAAACTTAGTATACACCGACGTAAATAGAAAGAAAAATGTCGAAAACCCATGTTATACTTCAGTGAAACGCCTTTTATAAGATTTTCTTCTATAATTTTTTACGGGACAATCCCATTTTAAAGACCAGCAGTAATCTGCCATCATGTGACGGTCCCATCTACCCTGATACCTTTCCTCCATTACTTTTAGATCCTAGTGAAAGCGCTCTCCCTGTTCGTCACTATAATTTCCTAAATTATCCGAAAATCTATCCAGGTGACTGTGGAGAAAGTGTAACTTTATACTCATATTTGCTCCTAGAATCTTGAAGCTTGTCAACATGTTTTGGACAATTTCTTTATAATTTAGTGCTTTATAGGTAGTTAGGAAATGTTCTACTACCAATACAAAACCCTTCCAAGCTTCACTTTCCGTAAGTCATAACTTTGATAAAGTTTGCATCTTTCATCAATTGCCGAATTTGAGGACCATCAAATATTCCGCCTTTTAACTTTTACATACTGAGCTTAGGAAATTTTCTACAAATGTATTTGAACCATTCTCCTTCCTTGTAAAACGCTTTGACGAATTGTTTTATCATATCCAGATGCACGTCGTGGGCACTTTAATTTTGTCAAATAACTGAGATCACGGCCGGGTGTGCGGAGTGAGGGCGCGAGAGTGGGGATCACGTGATGTTTGTATGCGCGAAAAAAATGCGCAGAAATAAAACCATGACTGGAAACATAAATTTTATTAGTAACAAGGCCGTTTAATGTTTAAAATATAAGATACGCAAAAATCATAAAAAAAACTAGAGCACATTCAGCACTTTCATGAATATATTCGTAAACTGTGCACTTGAAAACATAGAAATTCGCTGAGATATCCAGGGCAACAAAAAAAAGTATTTTTTTTTTGTAGAGCTGTGTATTAAGAATAATAGTAATACTTCCAAATAATTGGTTCGTTTTTTTAGAAAGCATTGTAACAATTAAAATATTTAACCTCATCGGGAATCGAACGTGTGACCTCTATAAGGCACTGAGCTAAGCGTACGATGGCTTACTGTATATAAAAGAATGCACTTCATTGGAGGAAGGGGGTACGTATTGTAGCCGTATTGTGCAATTAGTGTTGCTCGTGTGAATCGCGCGTTAAAACTTGAAATGTTCCAGATTATTTTGCTAAGTGTGCAAAACCATCGATTTATTTTTATATCCTTCTACTAGTGCCTTTGGTATCCGTCTTCCACTCAAAAACATGGCCGCATTTGTATTCGAAGCTTGTGCGCAGCGTGGTGTGAGGGCAAGGGAGGTTAACATTTTGACAGGCACTTGTTATTGACGAGAGGACGATAGTGAAAAACTATAAATTTAGATTTACTTGAGCCAGATTTGGACCTGACTAGAAATGTAGGAGTCTAACTTAATGTCCAATAAAAATGACAAAAAAATTTGTAACCGTAAAATACTTGGACGGTATCGTTACCTTCTCTATAACAATAATAATAATAATAATAATAATAATAATAATAATAATAATAATAATAATAATAATAATAATAATAATAATAATAATAATATAATAATAATAATAATAATAATAATAATAATAATAGTAATAATAGTAATAATAATAACAATATTTTTTTTCAAAGCCCCAGGTTGTCATTTCGACATTCCTGGTGTTCTCTCCTGCATTGGTTGTAGCTACTTCTAACCCACATCTGAGGTTGGGGCGCCTGGAAGGCCGGGGTTACGCTGCTCCGATGATGTGAGAGTTGATAATGATGATAACTAAACTTTAGCTAATTACGAGAATATGATATTGATGATAATGATGGCCAGATGGTGTTCGAGGATCGTTTGGGACTTAAAGTTCCTGACACTTTATCTTACAAGTGAGGAAAAAAAAACCCCAAAAAAAAACTCACTCAGGTAACTTGTCCCGAACTGGGATCGAATCAGGGCCCGCTGCTTGACAAGCCAACACATTACTTCGAGACCACAGCGGAATAATAATAATAATAATAATAATAATAATAATAATAATAATAGTTGCTTTCCACAACCGGTGAAGGATGATGATGATGATGTCCATATGATTTCGGGGACCGTTTGGGCCTTAAAGTTTTCCTGCCATTTGTCTTACAGCTGAGGAAAAACCCTGATAAAAACCTCACCCAGAAAAACTGCTCTGACCGGGGATCGAAACCCGGGCCCGCTGCGTGACAAGGCAGCACGCTACCTCGAGACCACAGCTGTGGACAAATAATAATAATAATAATAATAATAATAATAATAATAATAATAATAATAATAATAATAATAATAATAATAATAATAATAATACTAATAATAATAATGTGGACAAATAATAATAATATTATTATAATGTGGACAAATAATAATAATAATAATAATAATAATAAATAATAATAAAATAATAGTAATAATAGTAATAATAGTAATAATAGTAATAATAGTAATAATAGTAGTAATAGTAATAATAATAATATTAATAATAATAATAGTAATAGTAATAGTAATAATAATAGTAATAATAATATAATATAATAGTAATAATAATAGTAATAATAATAATAAATTATAATAATAGTAATAATAATAGTAATAATAATAATAATAGTAATAATAATAATGTGGACAAATAATATTATTATAATGTGGACAAATAATAATAATAATAATAATAATAAATAATAGTAATAATAATAAACCCAACTGGATTTCTTAGGCTTAAAGGACCTTCGGGACTTGGAAAATCTGGTAGCGTTTATCTAGTTGAGCGTTAGTATGAGGATGTACAGTTATACATGTTTGAAATAAACAAAGGAAGTCTTATTTTAAACTATTTTATTACTAAAGTATAAACAATTAGAAACCCTAAGTAGTCTAGCCCTAAATCTACTCTACGCCTATATTAAAACTACAGTACTTTCTTGGGGGGGGGGGTTGAGAAGAGGGAGTTGTGGAATTTTTAAATCTAATCAAATCTACATGATTAAAAATGTTATATCCCTTTTTGAAAATATCGTATTAAAACAGTCTACATTGTTTAGAATTCTATCAAAATAGTTAAGGTAATTGATTCTTTTTACAAAAAAGATCCCTGTCACATATTAAGAAAAATGGTCGGTGACTTACCCTTCAGCCGGTTACACACACAGACAGACACGAGACCCTCACTTCTCAAGTGTTATATACTAAAAATGACCTCAAGTCAATCTAACTGTACCAGCTAACATTCCAATGAACTAAATGTAGGGATGTTTACAGTTAGTTTAAACAAGACTTTGCTCTGAACTATATCATGTCTATACTCTATCTCAACAGACTTTGAATGTCTAAACTCTATTTCAAAAGACTTTGCTTGAATAATTAAAATAATCTATAAACAATAAAAAATCTATATAAAAGACTATGTATTCATAATAATAATAATAATAGTAATAATAATAATGTGGACAAATAATATTATTATTATAATGTGGACAAATAATATAATAATAATAATAATAATAATAATAATAATAATAATAATAATAATATTAGTAATAGTGGTGGTAGTAGTAGTAGTACAAAGTTGCAGAAATGATGGAAACAATAATAACCTAACCTATAAATCTGCCATTACGGAAAAGTTTTGGCGAATACCTTGAACTATTTTGTGAAACCCCTGGGGGGTTCGTGAACTACAGGTTAGGAAACGATGGACTATTCTATGCTATCGTGCCACCTGTATATATTCGATTAGAGAACAGAGTCCTGTTTGCCAATGGTCAGTCTTGTTCAAAGATTATTTGAGGGTGCAGATAATTTAATAGGTGTATAAGAACTTTTCTTAGTATATAATGAGCCAGTTATTTACCCCCATGAAAAAAAAGGGAAATATAATCTTGTTCTTCATCAGACAGCACCAAATGACAATCTCATATGAAATGATTCCTGTAAGATGGATAGTAAGAGCATCACAGCACATGGCCTACCAGATCATCAAATCTATCAACACCTGATATTTTTTCCTGTGAGAGTTTTATAAAGATCAGGTCTACACGATGCCAGTACATGCTTGTTCAGACTTTCAAGAAATAATGTATGCTGTTGCCAACAATGTTACATCACAGATGCTTCATAAATAAAGGATGGACTGCATTGCCGACCACAGCGTTGTTAACAACAGTTGGATCAGCACGGCTTGTTTATTGACAACAGTCCTGCACAACGCGGATTTTAATTAGGTGTAGCAACCTTTTCCTAACTCCATGTATATAAACTTGTTTTGGATTCCTCAGCAATGAAAAAGCAATGAAGTCTACGGTTTATTCATAACTAGAGATGGAACAATTCCTTCGTAAATACGAGATATTCGCTGGTTGAGGGGAAGAGGTCTTATGGCCTTAACTCTGCCAGCTTAGTGGTTATGCTCCTCGTCTCTGGTCCCGAGGGTCGCGGGATTTTTTAGGATGGAAAAATCCAAGCAGCAAGACCTCCGGGAGGGACTTTAAGCCTTGGGTCCCGAGACTGAAGATTTTCAGGCTCGTAAAAGATCCTTAAGCCTGAATAGAAAAGGCCTCTAAGTAAAATTTACTGGATTTTCCCGTCCTAGTACTACCTTGGTTTCCTAGGTGTCAGTATGAGGCGGAACGCTGACCACGGGTCACTCAAATGACATCTATACGAAAATAAGTGTAACTACGAGTAAATTAGTATGGTTCAATTTCTTCCCTGTAGGCGGAGAGCGCCTTAATCTCGTTGAGGGAAAACAAGGGCTTACAAGATTATTATTATTATTATTATTATTATTATTATTATTATTATTATTATTATTATTATTATTTCTTTCTTTCATGTGATAGACCTAGTGGTCTGTTACGGTCTCAATCCAACGTTTGAACGGTCTGCCCAAATATCTCTTGCCTGGTGGCTTTGTAATTTAAGATTTGACGTGGTATTCTTGTTCTGCTCATTCTTCTTACGTGAGATTTCAGATGTTTCTGTATTTTTGTACATATTCCATGACTGATTATTATTATTATTATTATTATTATTATTACTATTATTATTGTTATGCTGGTTCACCAGGTGATAATATTACATTTTGAAGCGGAGGGCAACAGAAGGAAGGAGATACCAAACGAACGGTAGATTCAGGGGTGCATAGGAGTATGGTGTCGAGATGATTAACAGAGAGTGGTGTAGAGAATAGACGTTCATGGATGAGTAAAATTTACAATGTAAAATTACTGTATAGTAGAGAAATTCTAAATAAAGAAATAACTATTATCATATCAACGTGTTGCGACTGTTGTACGTGACGTCAGAGGGAAGGGGGTTAGAATTGTTTTCTGTACCGTCTAGTTACATCAACAGTTTATTATAACCACTTTACATTAGTTTTATATTTCACTCCAAATGTTCCGAACAATCAGTGCGTAACTTTTATATTTCACAGCAGTATACTAAATTTAAATGTGGAAAAACCCAAGTTTATGAGATTTTAAAACATAAAGAAAAAATAATGAATGAATGGATGCAATGAAGTAAAGTAAAGTGATCCCACAACAGGCCCGGAGGCCCTTGGGATAGTAGGAGGTTAAGGCTCCCACTTTTTCTAGACAATCGGCACTTGATGTCAGCCGGGTTGTCAGCCCTGCGTTACCCCAGAACAAGCGCCTGGTACTCATTTCCGTTAGAGGCTGAGTCGACCCCAGGGCCATAGTGCCGCCAGAAGGTTTTGGTCAGTTTAAAATCCTGACCCCACCGGGACTTGAACCCTCGACCCTCCGGCTTGTAGCTCAGTGCCTTAACCACTACGCTACGGCGTGCCCCCATGGATGCAAGGAAATGATCAAAAGAAGAGGAAAGCAAAATAAATATAATAAATGAAGAAATCAAGGAAGTGATGTGGGAGTGTTTTTCAAGTGCACGATCAAAAAATCTCCAAATTTCGGGACCGATGCTCCAAAATCGTAGTGTGGAATGAAATTTGTGGGGAATCAAAGGATGTGGACAAAGTATAGTTAGTGAGGGAAACCGAAACTGCATTCTTACGCGCCTAAGAGACATTTTTAACGCTAACGAAACAGGGCTGTTTTTTTGCGCGTTACCGTCGAATACTTCGCTTTTCAACGGCAGGGGAACTACAATTAATCCAAGATACGTAAAAACACATATACGATACTCTTTAACTGGTCAACGTGATTTTTGTCTCATGAGTACCAATAGTTGTACTTAATGCAGTTTTTTATCGTGTTTTTAAATATGTATTCGGGATTTCTCCATCACCCACAGTTTTTTTTATTTCAATTTCAAGTAATGGATTTACATAATATTTTTTTTAATAAACTTTTTTCGTCCATTTATTATCTTGGCGCAGTGAGCAATGAGCACTGGGAACACTTTCGTCAGGAGATTTCAGCTATGGAAAAGAGATATCAAGGCAAATGGAGTCCTGATAAGCTGGCAGATTATTGTTGGACCATCAAGAGGGATGCTCCACAGGCGAAATATAGCAGAAAACGTCATTTCTTGCTTTCTAGATGAGTCCGAAAGTTTGAATATTGTGTAGTTATGAATGTAGAAAATATTAAAGTGTTTGAAATTATAAATGCTTGTCTCTCGGAAACCTAGCGTGATGGAGAAAAACCGATATCATATTTGAATTCAGGAGAAAAAATACTACCAGAATCACATGTTTTTCTTTCGGAGACAAAAAAAGTTTTTTTTTGTTGCTCAGTATAATCTGATATTGGATAATATTTTTTTTTTGTTTTTTTATAATGCGGAATTTTGTCTAATTTGGAAAAAAAAAAAAAAAAGTTGGTCGCATGCAATTTCGCTTTCAACAAGTTTTACTATACAATGTTATCCTGGCGTTTTATAAGTAATTTGTAAACATTTTAAGTAATAAAAATGCGGTTTATATTTACCATTACTTTAATGAAACCCTCTGACTGTCCTCTATAAAGCGTCTAGATAGAACCATTAATTAATCTAGCTCATCAAATTGGTTACATTGCCAACTGTAAATACAGTACTGCAGTGGAATTTGTTAGTGCTCGTTGCAAGCAGGCAGTGACCCGAAAACTAATAAATTCATAATAGTGCAGCATTAAATTTACTCTATTCACTAATTTACACAGAGTTACAGTGTAGTTATCCTAAAAATAGTGTTGTTGTTCATACAGAAAATATAGTGGAATTATATTTTATTAACGGCTGTAGCATTAACCTCGTTTTACGTTTGAATAACCTAAACACTGTTGTCTCATTGCATTACTGGAGTTTGATGTTGCTATAGTCCGTTTGACGAGTTAAGAGAATTTTACCGCGTTTATTTTTAAACTGTCAGCTCATGATCAGGCAGAGTGTGTAAAGCAAGTAACCGAGGTTTAAAAAATACAGGCTGTTCCAAAACGATGAACGGCGTTTCAATGTTATTTAATTTCCCTTACATGATTATATATATATATATATATATATATAGTCCGTCGCTGTGGTCTCGAGGTAGCGTGCTGCCTTGTCACGCAGTGGGGCCCGGGTTTGATCCCCGGTCGGGGCAGTTTTTCTGGGTGAGGGTTTTGTCGGGGGTTTTCCTCACCTGTAAGACAAATGTCATGAAAACTTTAATGCCCAAACGGTCTCCGAAATCATATGGCCATCGTTATCATCCTTAACATTATCATCACCATAATCATCATCCTTCACCGGTGTGGAAAGCAACGGGAAACTACCACACCTACAATTCCCTAGTAAATCTGCAAGCATAGCATTAAAACGCTATGATTGCAGAGTGAAGGACCAACCTTCGGGCAGAATTACTATGGATGGATATCATCATCATCATCTGCATTCATGGATTAGGTCTGTTGACCCGTTCCGACTTCAGCCCATCTCTTTCTAGGTCTGCCCACATCTCGGGTGCCTTTAGGTTTGTATTTTGTTTTTTGTTTTGGATATCTATCTTCATTCATTCTGTCTATGTGTTGCTTCCATTTTTGTCTATATGTATCTATTTTATCAGTTATTGCAAATATTTCAAGTTCCTGTCTTATTTCTGTGTTCTTGATTCTGTCTTCCTTAGTGCACCCTTTAACAGATCTCAAAAATTTCATTTCTGCCGCCGTTATCCTACTTAGATCTTGTTTTTTATGTATCCAGGCTTCTGATCCATAGAGCAGTACCGGTACTGCCAATGTTTTATAAAATTTCAATTGGGTCTCTCTTGTTGTTTTTATTATTTAGTGATCGTTTTATCGTACCACATATTCCCTGGAATTTTGCTATTTTATTAGTTATATCATTATCATAATTAAATGAAATGTCACATCCTAGATAATTGAGATGGTTCACCTGTTCTATGATTTTGTTTCCTATTACTATTTTCGATCTGATTTGATTTTTCCCTTGGAATGCCATTACCTTAGTTTTTTCTATGGATATTTTGAGATTATATTGTTCACATATATTATGTAATTTAAAAATATTCCTTTGAAGTTCGTCTTCCGTATTTGCTATTATTACCTGGTCATCAGCATATAATAATGTTTTCAAGTAGTGTGTTTTATCTAATTTTATTCCTTTATTTGTTTCTTCGTTCCATTTTTTTATTATATCATTGATGTATAGGTTAAACAAAACTGGAGAGATACTGCATCCTTGTTTAACTCCTTGATTAGTATGAATTTTATATTTACTTACTTCATTTCTAGTTTTTATAACAAAATTTGTGTTCCAGTACAAACTCTTTATAGTTGCTATTAAGTGTTTCGGAATTCCTTTTTCTTTTAAAATTGTCCAAAGTTTTCCTCTGTCTACTTTATCAAATGCCTTGACAAAATCAATAAAAGCCATGTGTGTTTCCTTGTTATATTCTCTTCTTTTGTTTATAAATTATTTTATCGTAAATATATTATCCATACATGAACGCCCTGGTCTG
The DNA here is from genome assembly GCA_030220185.1 of Diploptera punctata. Classification (NCBI taxonomy): domain Eukaryota; kingdom Metazoa; phylum Arthropoda; class Insecta; order Blattodea; family Blaberidae; genus Diploptera; species Diploptera punctata. The sequence continues at coordinate 45,280 of JASPKZ010004322.1, read as the reverse complement.
AATCCACTTTGTTCTTCTGTTAACATTACCTCTGCTATTTGTTTTAACCTAAATGTTAAGATACTTGAGTATATTTTGTAGCCTGCAGTTAAAATGCTTATTCCTCTGTAGTTGTTGCAGTCGTTACGTTCTCCTTTCTTAAAAATAGATTGTACTATTGCTGTTGTCCAGGTTTCTGGTATTGTTGCTTGTTTCCAACATACATTTAAAAAATGTAATAATCTCAGTTTAAAAAAAAAATCCTCCATATTTTATTAATTCCATATTAATTCCGTCTATTCCAGCTGCCTTTCTGTTCTTGGTTGTTTTCAGTACTTCTTCTAATTCTTCCATTGTTATCATATCTATTCCTATCTCACACTCATATATGTTATCTTTACTTACTTACTTTACTCTTACTAACTGGAAGTATCGAACCCGTAGGTTCATGGCCGCGCGGACATAAGCTCTCCATACATCCCTATCCTGAGCTAATGTTTTCCAATCATTCCCTGTATAATCCACCTCCCCCAAATCATAGTTAATGCTATTCTCCCACCTCATTCTTGGTCTACCAACTGGGCGCTTTCCCTCTGGCTTTCCTACAAGAAGCTTCCATGCAAGTCTTTCATTCCCCATTCGTGCAACATGTCCTGCCCATCTCAGTCTACTAGACTTAACTGTTCTTATTATATCTGGCTTCCTATAAAGACCATGTAGTTCATTGTTATGTAGTCTTCTCCATTCACCTGTCTGTTCATCTCTCTTTGGTCCAAAATTTTCCTAAGTACTTTATTCTCAAATACTCGTAATCTCCTTTCCTCCCTTAAAGTAAGAGTCCATGTTTCGCACCCATATAATATAACTGGTTGAATAATAGTTTTATATATTTTCAGTTTAACGTTTTTTGAAAGGAGTTGGGACATCAAGAGTCTCTGCAATGCATAATAGCACGCATTTCCAGAATTGAGCCTATATTTAACTTCTTTATGCATCTCATTTCTATTTGTGATTATTGTTCCTAGGTACTTGAATTCAGCCACTTCCTCAAAATTTCCCTCATTTGTCATTAGCTGTCCATTTCCATTATATAATGAATTTCTTCGTGTGACCATATACCTAGTTTTATTGAATATGTTATCTTTAGTTATTTTATTTTCATTATACCACAGTTTTTTATAATGTTCTTCCCATAGTTTCTCCTCAATTGCATTGATCTGTATTTCATCTTTTTCTTGTTTATTTAGATGTTTCATTACTTTATAGGGTATTTTTTGCTGCCCATGTATATCGTATTCTAGTCTACTTATATATCTATCCCAACTGGATGGATATGTATATATATAAGAACAAATGTTACATGGGATTAAAGAGAAACTCTTCGAGTTTTCACAACATACCGGTACTTTATAAGTGTTCGATGTGAGCACCTTTCGTCACAAGGCACACATCTAGCCGATAGTCGAATTCCTTCCCAAACTTTGGTCAGCATACTTGAAGTAATGGATTCAAAGCAGCAACAATACTTCTTCTCAAATCTGGAAGGTCGACCGGAAGTGGTGGTACGTACATATGGTCCCACACATACCCCCACAGGAAGAAATCACAAGGTGAGAGATCGGTGTCCACAGCCTGCTGTAGCCGCGAGGAGGTTTACGGCCAAGTGTGCATGGCAACCAAAACTTTTCAAGCTCTATACATCGATTTCTGCGAACTGGATTATAATTTATTTTAATAACAAGTAAATCAAATTATTTTGGATAAATAAATAAATAATATTTTAATTAAACATACTGGCGGCCAAATTGTAATAGGCAACTCGGCAAAAATGTATTCAGTATTTCACATTGTTACGAAAAAAAAATTATTTTGTTCATACACTCGATGAACGTAGAAATCTTGCAGCCGGATCTTGGATTATAGCAATATGGAGTGTAAGAAGTTTATTTAGAATATCATCATTAAAGAATTTATGGAAGGATAAGAGTTGGGACGACGTATAGGCGGACCTATGGAAGATTGACATAACAAATTGGAGAAATAAGGTCGTTGATCGGTTGAGGGAAGCTAAGGTCATAACTAGAAGGACCGTCACGCCAATGATGATGATGATGATGATTTAAAAAAAAGAATGAATAATAAATAAATCTCACATAAAAGGACAGGTTTACTAGAAAGAACTGCTCCATAAGAGATACGCTGTTTTCTAAACGTGAAAAGAGTATATTGGCAAAGAGAACAACTCGTATAACTGGCGTAAAGTAGAAATGTTTTGTATAGACGTAACATCAGCTGTACAAACGACCTAATTACAATCACTACAACTTGAATACAAATTCTGCTTTTCATCTGATGTGTTATTCAGACACTAACACAATACGTAAATAAGGACGTTAATAAAAGCTGCATTATGAAGCGCTTTGGAAAGTAACTGACAGGGCTCTCAAAAGACCATTTCTAAGCATGTTTATGTACAAATTGTGTGCAAATATCAAGATCTGGATTCAAATAGACAATTCAGTCAATTTGAATTCCAGTATTATCTTCTCTTCGGCATTTATTCTATAGAATTGCTTTGATAATGACAGGTTACCAACTGTAGCATGTTTTGTAAATTTATCGATTTGTTGGTAACGATGGTGTCTGAACGTAAGTCGAAAGGGTAGTGCCTATATGTTTTGTATATACAGGGTGTCTATAAATCCCAGTACATTCTTGGGAAATTTTATTGTATTGTAAGCCTACGTTTTCCCTTTACAGAGATTTAGGCGCTCTCCCCCTACAGGGAAGAATTTGAACCATACTAATTTAGTTACACTTGTTTTCGTATAGATGCCATTTTGAGTGGTCCTTGGTCAGCGTTCCGCCTCATACTGACATCTAGGAAACAAAGGTAGTACTAGGATGGGAAAATTCGGTAAATTTTGCTTAGAAGCCTTTTCATTCAGGCTTAAGGATTTTTTTACGAGCCTGAAAATGTTCAGACTCGGGACCCACGGCTTAAAGTCCCTCCCGGAGGACTTGCTCCTTCGATTTTTCCGACCACGGCCGGGTTTGAACCCGCGACCCTCGGGACCAGAGGCCGACTGTTTGGGAAATAATAATTCAATTACAACATAATATATGTTACAGCATACACAAAGGTTTCTCTCTTTCCACATGGCCGCCGTCCATTTCAAAACATGATTCCCAACGGGTCACGGTAGCCACGAATACCTTCTGTAACATAGCCACAGTGATCATGGCACGTGCCTCTCTTATCCGTTGTATCAAGACTGCCAAATTACCAACTTTTGTTCTGTAGAATTTATCTTTGACGAAACCCCACAGAAAAAAGTCCATTGGGGTAAGATCGGGTGAACGGGCTGCCTATAAGCGATGCGATCCTCTTCCAATCCACCAGTTAGGAAATGTTCTGTTAAGGTTTTCTCGAACTTGTAGAGCAAAGTGCGGTGGTGGTGCACCGTCTTGTTGGTACACCACTGCACCAAGGATACCATATTGTTGTAACTGAGGTTCTAGGAACTGTTCCAACATGTCGATATACTTACCTCTAGTTACAGTGTTTTCAACAAACATGAATTGCCCATACACTGTTTACTTGGTGATATCCACCCACACATTGAACTTTTGGTGTGTCCCTTTGCCATTCAAAGGTATCATCGAGTCGCTCATTAGCCCATATGCGACAATTGTGACGGTTCACCATCCCACAGATGTGGAACAAAGCCTTCATCACTGAAGAGAATATTGTCCATTAAATATTCCCGCTCTGCAGCCTCACAGAGGTCGTAACACATTACCCGTCTTGCAGCATAATCCTCCTTATCACGCAGCGGGCCCGGGTTCGATTTCCGGTGGGGACGGATGAGGTTTCTTTCGGGGTTTTTCCTCTTCTGTAAGATAAATGCCAGGAAGCTTAGAGGCCAATGGTCGACGAAAATCATCCGACAATAATCATCATCTTCTTTCACCGTTGTGGAAAGCAACGGGAAGCTACCACACCTATAATTTAATTTCCTAGTATAACTCAAAGCATAGCATGAAAATGCTATGATTGCAGTGAAAGGCTTGCCCTCGGAAAGAATTACTATGGATGGATATGAAGAAAAAACTAGGGATGTCTATTTTTATTCATTTACAAAAAAAAAAATTAGAACAATAGCGCTGTTACAACTATTACATCGTTCATATAAATTTAAAATTATTTTAAAAATTATGAAACTGTAAATAAGCACTTTGGTTGATCAATAATGTTATATTTGAATTGTTCCCGTTTCCCCCCCTTTGCGTGGATATTCTAGGTTTTCGCCCGACGTGGATTTTCAAAATAATGTTCTTTCAGATATATTTCTTGGTTCTTCTCATATACGTAGATGCATCTTATATTGTTCTATCTGCTTCCAGTTTGTGTAGCATCTGGATACGGTATGCTTTCTTTTTCAATGTGAAATGTAACACTTTCCACACTGTCGCACGAGGTATTCCTAGTTCACGGCTTGAACGACAAGTGGATGCACGTGGGCTACGCTCGATGGCTTCGCAGATAGTTTCAACTCTATCTTGGGATGTGGGTGGCCGACCTGACCGCTGTTTCATCAGCTACGGAACCCGTGCGCATAAATTTGTTCACCAGCATTTGGATATTCTGTTGTGTTGCGGCTTGTTCCCTAAATTTTTTTTGTAAGTCCTCCCTTATCTCCCGGTACATGTGACCTCTTACACGCCCGACAACTGCAATCCATTCTTCTACTGTAAACATTATGGTACCTGTAAAATAAATGCGATCTCTGAACTAGAAGTAAAAAATATACTGGAACAGGTAATTACCAAGAAACGTTGTATGAACGAAATAAGAATCTGTTCATTTGAACTAGTGAACGATGTTTAATATTCATACAACGAACTATTGTTCGTCACATTCATTTCCAATATGGCGGCGAACTAGTTTATTATATATTATTTTTAGTCTGATTATCTTACCTCAATATTAATGTTGATTTGTTCTTGTTTCAAAACAATTCTGTTTTATCGTCAGCTTGTCCAGACTGGTTTGATTTATGTGACCTTGTTTGGAGGTTCTTCGGCCAACCACAGGATGGAGCTGACATCGACATCCAGGGTGTGAAACATAATGCAACATAAATCAAACCAGTCTGGACAAGCTGACGATAAAACAGAATTGTTTTGAAACATGTCCAAGAACAAATCAACATTAATATTGAGGTAAAATGATCAGACTAAAAATAATATAATTAAAATAACCTCAAAATATCACTTCCTAAAATTAAATATTTATTATATTTTGTTTAATATTTGCACCCATTTTTCTGGTTTATTAAGCAGTTTGGACTAATGTTTGACTATTAAATAGATAATAGTAAATACACATAATTCCATTTCCGATATCCAAAGAATAATATTTGAGTTATATAACACTTAAACAAGTCTGTCTTCAATTTAAAAGCTAACAAAAATAATTTCACACTAACCTTAGTTGTTTTTTGTTAAGCATTAGTTATTTGTAAGATCACATTTTGGTTGGGTTTTAATATCACACATGTAGGCACATTCAAATATTTCAGTTTTTGTTCACACACGAATTAACATCAACTTAAATTAAAAAAATATATAACGTAACTCACACTAATATTACATTAATCCATTCTGTGGAATCTAGATAATAACAAATAAGGTTTAGGGGTCTTCATCTAGGGAATATGCGGATGGCTACCACAAGGTGCCCAAGCTGAGCAAAACATTTCTTGCACTTACTTGTGTTTTGCACTCTTTTAACTTTACTATCTAACCTCTCTTGGTTAACACTTGTTTTTTCGACCCCGACGCTATTAGGACATCCGAGGGCTAGGGAGTCTTTCCTTTCTTCCATTTCTTCTTTCCTTTATTTTCTTTTCTTCTCCTGAAAAGCCTGACCAGAGGCTATAAGATGGCAGCCCCATCACTGGTATTGCCTTCCTTTGGCCAGCAACCAATCGAAGGGACTATTATTATGCTTTCAAGTCTTTTACGAGAATTTCCCGAAAAGAGGACGAAGATCACTGGGCCGTCCTATGAAACGCTGGAGAGAAAATTTTTTATAGGATCGTAACAGGCCTTGACCTAATACTTGGAAGGAAGAAGAAGAAGAAGATTTATAAAAACATTACATTTTCAACGTGGCTAATTAGCCAAGGTCGTTAAGGCATGGTGCTAAATATCCGAAGGTCCAAGATTCGAGTCTCCCCGAAATTCATAGTAAGTAATAATGTAATTTGGGGCACGCCGTAGCGTAGTGGTTAAGGCACTGAGCTACAAGCCGGAGGATCGAGGGTTCAAGTCCCGTTGGGGTAAGGATTTTTAAACTGACCCAAACCCTCTGGCGGCACTATGGCCCTGGGGTCGACTCAGCCTCTAACTGAAATGAGTACCAGACGCTTGTTCTGGGGTAAAGGCGGCCGTCACGCAGGGCTGACAACCCGGCTGACATAAAGTGCCGATTGTCTAGAGAAAAGTGGGAGCCTTAACCTCCTACTACCCAGGGGCCTCCTGAGGCCTGTTGTGGGATCACTTTTTTTAAATAATGTAATTTATAAATATGTAGTGAAGTAGTTTAGATTGCAAGGGATTGTAGAAGTAGAATTGAAATAGATATGGAATACAAAATAGAATAAAAAAAAGGGAAAAGGAAGACAGAAGGAGATACAGAGAGACACCTAGTATCAAAGAATATAGTTTTTTTTTTCTTCCAACAATGAACTTGTTAAAACGATCAAGAATGTTGAATTAATCCACTTATCGTTCATTTATTATTTTATCGTTCATTTATTATTTAAAGTTCATACAACGTTTCTTGGTAATTACCCTGAAACTTTATAGACACCCTGTATAAAATGAGTGTGAGTCTGTTTGTCTGTCCATCCTTTAAGACCTCAAAAACTGCTTGACCGATTTGAATGTGGTTTTTTTACATCATTTAGAGAATTTTCTGGAACAATTAACGTACATAACACATTGCCCTAAGTACTATAGGACTGGAGTTTAAAATAAATAATAGTTTTAAAAAAAACTAAAACAACACGCCTTATTAGAAAGCCGGACTAAAAAATGAAAAATAATTTTAATTTCCAACACATTTTGGATAAAATTAAAGTGGTCAACAAAAAAAAAAATCATCTCCAACACATATAGAATAAAACTAGAGTTATCTACAAAAAATATAATTTTACCATCAAAAGCGTGGGGTGCTTTATATCAATTAATATATTTGGTAATAAACATATATTGGTAAAAGTAAAGTCTCTAAGAAGAAAATGTAAAAACCACAGAAAGCACCCCATGCTTTTGATGGTAAATTTTTTTTTGTAGATAAATCTAGTTTTATTCTAAATAAGTTGGAGATGATTTTTTTGTTGACCAGTTGAATTTTATCCCAAGCGTGTTGGAAATTAGAATTATTTTTCATTTTTTAGTTCGGTTTTCTAATAAAGCGTGTCGTTTTAGTTTTTTAAACTATTTTTTATTTCTTAGTTTTAATATTTTACAGAATAAGATAAAAATGTAAATATCTTTAAATTCGATAATATTGTAGTATGAGCTAAAAGTAATACTCTTCTAAAAAAATCCTCCCAGCCGGATTTGAACCAGCGACCTATGGATTACTGAAATTATATACCACTAAAGTTCACCGCTCTACCAACTGAGCTCTTACAACGATTGACTAAAACGTCGACAAGTCCGCAACCTATTATACCAGTTTTCATTTTTTTAATTTTCTGATGATTCTGGCCAGGATTTTAGAAACAAAATATGAAATTATTATATTGTCACGGGTCCTTTACAAGTATACAAAGTTTCAAATCGATCCAATGTTTCTAAGTGGATGAAAATCATGTTCAAAGATTCCGTTACGTAGATACAAAGACACATTTTTTTTTTTTGATTTTCTGACGATTCTGAACAGGATTTTACAAACAAATATGAAAATATTGTATTGTCACGGGTCGATTCCAAGTATAAAAAGTTTCAAGTCGATCCATTGTTTCTAAGTGGGTGAAAATCGTGTTCAGAGATTCCATTACATGGATACAAATACACTTTTTTCGATTTTCTGATGATTCTGGCCAGGATTTTAGAAACAAAATATGAAATTATTATATTGTCACGGGTCTTTTACAAGTATACAAAGTTTCAAGTCGATCCAATGATTTTAAGTGGGTGAAACTCGCGTTGACAGATTACGTTACATAGATAGATACAGATCAAGCTAATACGATATAAGTGTGTAAAAAAGGGCATCGGTGCAATAAAAAGTCGCTTTTTGACGCTTAAATGACTTACGCTGCCTTAAACCATAACAAATATACCAAATTAGTTTACACAGAATTGAATATCTAAAAAAAAATTACAAATAAGTCCGCCACAACATAGGCCTATGTCTACCTTTTACCTATAACTCACATTAACAATGTTTTCTTTCAGCTTATTAATTCCAAGAAGATCGAGATAAATAGATTCCCGGGCAACGCTGTTTAATCAGCACGCGGTATCTAAAAATAATTAGGATATAAATTATAATTATTTTTCTTTTTAACTTATTCGACTAAACATGAAACACATTTAATTTATTTAGGCGTAGGAGCGCACGCCGTGTATTAGCTAATAATTTATAACTTTCCGATAGAAGTGTATTAAAATGCAAATGGGTATAAAATAAAAATAATGTGAATGAGTTTCGCTCCACTGCATTTTATTAGACTATCTGCAACGATATCGATTACTTGACAATTTGTAGAACTTGCTCAGGGACCATGTCGACATACTTAAAATAGGTTTACACTTTATAGATTCTAGTCTGTATGTATATGAAAGCCAAACTTACTTACTTACTTACTTACTCACTGGCACTATCGAACCCGTAGGTTCATGGCCGCGCGGACATAAGCTCTCCATACATCCCTATCCGGAGCTAATGTTTTCCAATCATTCCCTGTATAATCCACCTCCCCCAAATCATAGTTAATGCTATTCTCCCACCTCATTCTTGGTCTACCAACTGGGCGTTTTCCCTCTGGCTTTCCTACAAGAAGCTTCCATGCAAGTCTTTCATTCCCAATTCGTGCAACATGTCCTGCCCATCTCAGTCTACTAGACTTAACTGTTCTTATTATATCTGGCTTCCTATAAAGACCATGTAGTTCATTGTTATGTAGTCTTCTCCATTCACCTGTCTGTTCATCTCTCTTTGGTCCAAAAATTTTCCTAAGAACTTTATTCTCAAATACTCGTAATCTCCTTTCCTCCCTTAAAGTAAGAGTCCATGTTTCGCACCCATATAATATAACTGGTAGAATAATAGTTTTATATAGTTTCAGCTTAACGTTTTTTGAAAGGAGTTGGGACATCAAAAGTCTCTGCAATGCATAATAGCATGCATTTCCAGAATTGAGCCTATGTTTAATTTCTTTGTGCGTCTCATTCCTATTTGTGATTATTGTTCCTAGGTATTTGAACTCAGCCACTTCCTCAAAATCTCCCTCATTTGTCATTAGCTGTCCATTTCCATTATATACTGAATTTCTACCTGTGACCACATATTAGTTTTACTGATATGAAAGCCAAACACGACATGAAAAGAAAAATCAGTTAATTGGCTTTCATCGCTAAATGTCAAAATTTAATTACAATATAGAAGTAAAAAAATGTATTGCTGTTAAAGCAGAATTTTAGTTTTATAATAAATATGAGTCGGCTGCGGTGGACTAGGGGTTATGTTCCTTGCCTCTGGTCTCGAGGGTCGCAGGTTCAAACCCGGCCGGGGTCGATGGATTTTTTTAGGACGGAAAAATCCAAGGAGCAAGTCCTCCGGGAGGGACTTTAAGCCGTGGGTCCCGAGTCTGAAGATTTTCAGGCTCGTAAAAAATCCTTAAAAGTAAAGTAAAGTGATCCCACAACAGGCCTCAGGAGGCCCTTGGGGTAGTAGGAGGTTAAGGCTCCCACTTTTTCTAGACAATCGGCACTTTATGTCAGCCGGGTTGTCAGCCCTGCGTGACGGCCGCCTTTACCCCAGAACAATCGTCTGGTACTCATTTCAGTTAGAGGCTGAGTCGACCCCAGGGCCATAGTGCTGCCAGAGGGTTTGGGTCAGTTTAAAAATCCTGACCCCAACGGGACTTGAACCCTCGACCCTCCGGCTTGTAGCTCAGTGCCTTAACCACTACGCTACGACGTGCCCCCTTAAAAAAAAAGCCTGAGAAAAGGCCTCTAAGCAAAATTTACCAAATTTTCCCGTCCTAGTACTACCTTGGTTTCCTAGATGTCAGTATGAGGCGGAACGCTGACCACGGACCACTCAAAATGACATCTATACGAAAACAAGTGTAACTAAATGAATATGGTTCAAATTCTTCCCTGTAGGGGGAGAGCGCCTAAATCTCTGCAAAGGGAAAACATGGGCTTACAATACAATAATAAATATGAAAGTTTAAGCTAATAATTTTGTATTTTAAAGTTCTTTTAATATGTATATATAACTTAAATAACATCTTCTAAATAATTCATTGATAGTTATTGTTGAATAAAATTGTCTTAGTAACAATTAAAGAAATTGTACTACGTAACAGTTTTTGTAATACTATGCTTTTAAAAAATTGTTTTAAGTCATTGTTGTCAAAATTACAAATCCTTCCATTATAACTGTAATGTCCACCACTGTGGTCTCGAGGTAGCGTGCTGCCTTGTCACGCAGCGGGCCCGGGTTCGATCACCGGTCGGGGCAGTTTTTCTGGGTGAGGTTTTTATCGGGGTTTTTCCTCACCTGTAAGACAAATGTCAGGAAAATTTTAAGGCCCAAACGGTCCCCGAAATCATATGGCCATCATCATCATCATCATCATCATCATCCTTCTCATTATCATCATCGTCATCCTTCACCGGTGTGGAAAGCAACGGGAAGCTACCACACCTACAATTCCCTAGTAAAGCTGCAGGCATAGCATGAAAATGCTATGATTGCAGTGAAGGACCTGCCTTCGGGCAGAATTACTATGGATGGACGGATAACTGTAATAATAAAGACACCTGCCTAACTTCATATTCTTAAATGAAAGTAAACTAAACTATGATTGGACGTTAAAACAATAACTTTCTTATTTAACAAATCAAATTAAACCTTATATTTAAATAACTATTAACCAATAGAATTTAAATATAACATCATGTGATGTAATAATGTTCTTTAAAATTATAAAAGAATACACATAGTCATTCTGCATACAACTTTCAACAAAGATAGAAACAAGAAGAGATCTCCTGATAAAATGTAATATTTAATACAAGAAGAATAATTGATTCAAGAAAAGAAATTACTTTAATTTTAATTGACGGTGAAGAATAATACCACCTACATTTATTTAATCTGCTGGGAACTTTAAGAAGTGAATAAATGTGCAATTATTTCTTCAAGAAACATTTTTTACTAATTTTGAAGTGTTTTCCTATCCAGTGTACAAACTTCCAACCCTAAGAAGAGAATCCAGCTCTACCGAAAATTAAACCCAACCTGAACCAGTAATTCTTTTAGGTACACCAATCATTCTTCAAAATGTTACTACAACATCGGGTATGAAGAGAATTACTTCTTCAAAAGTCACCACAAGGTGGGACAAAGCTACTTACTTCTTCACTGTAAAGTAATCAAGTAAAGTAAAGTAAAGTGATCCCACAACAGACCCGGAGGCCCTTGGGGTAGTAGGAGGTTAAGGCTCCCACTTTTTCTAGACAATCGGCACTTTTATGTCAGCCGGGTTGTCAGTCCTGCGTGACGGCCGTCTTTACCCCCAGAACAAGCGTCTGGTACTCATTTCCGTTAGAGGCTGAGTCGACCCCAGGGCCATAGTGCCGCCAGAGGGTTTGGGTCAGTTTTAAAAATCCTGACCCCACCGGGACTTGATCCCTCGACCCTCCGACTTGTAGCTCAGTGCCTTAACCACTACGCTACGGCGTGCCCCGTAAAGTAATCAAGTCACAAGTAATTCTAATGGGACAACAAAGACTGCTTACAACCTTTGACATATCTACACTACCAAACATTACTATAAATAATATAATTATCCCTTATTCTTCTTCAGTAATAGATCTTGGACTACATCTAGACGCAAATTTAACCTGGCAAACACAAGTGAAACACATATGTAAAAAGACTTTCTCCATCTTACATTATCTTAGACGTTTAAAGAATTTTCTCCCAGTTTCGTTAAAACAAATCCTTGTGCAGAATCTTGTGTTACCACACTTCGATTATTGTGACATTATATATAATGATCTAAACTATGACTTGTCGCAGAGACTGCAGCGTGTTCATAATGCTTGCGTTCGATTCATTTTCAATATCCGCCGTTATGACCATATTTCCGAACACTTTAATAACCTCTCTTGGCTCCGTCTTACTGACAGACGTAAATTGCACTCTCTTTCACTACTTTTCAAGCTTCTGAATTCCTACATCCCTACTTACCTGGCGTCTAGATTTGAGAAGTTATCCTCTTACCACAATATTGACACTAGATCACAAGATAGCAGTCTGCTAACAATTCCTCTTCATAGCACTTTCCTCCTATTCTACTTCCTTCACATAGCCTCTGCCCGCTCCTGGAATCTCCTTCCTCAAGATATCAGGGTTGCCGCACACTTGGTACCTTTAAGTCACGCTTATACAGTTACCTGTTGTCTAATAATTAATTTTTCTCTATTTATTTAATTTTATACTATGTCATTAATCTTTTCCTGTTTTTTTATATATATTGTACATATTATATATTTAATTCGTTAAATTTAGAGTAAATCAAAATACATTATAAATATTAATTGTATTGTATTCATAACTTGTAATCTTATATATATATATATATATATATATATATGTATATATATTGTAATTTAGATTTAAGACTATTTTTTGTTTGTATTTTTTTTAAACCTGGTTGAGTGGTAGACAAGGCCTTAAGGCCTTAACTCTGCCAGGTAAAATAAAGCTATTATTATTATTATTATTATTGTTATTATTAATATCTATCTATCTATAGTGTTCTGCCCTAGGGCAGCTCTTTCACTGCAATCATAGCATTTTCATGCTATGCAGCTTTACTAGGTTTTCCACACCGTGAAGGATGGCGATGATGGCCAGATGATGTTCGGGACCTTTTGTGTCCTAAAGTTATTTGACATTTGTCTTATAGATGAGGAAAAACCTCACACAGAAAGCTTGTTCCGACCGGGAATCGAACCTGCGTGACAAGGCAGAACGCTACCTCCAGACTATATTTCTTATAAGTAATGCCACGAGTGATTTCCAAATTATCGATAAATTCACGACTCACGAAGTGAGGGGTGAATTTATCTAGAGAATTTGGAAATCAAGAGTGGCATTTGTTAGGACTATTTAACGAATGAAATTAAGCTGTTTACTCACAAATCATTATTTAAATATAGTTATTTTCCGATTGAGCGTCTTTCCACTTTTCAGCGATTGCCCTTTTACCAGCCGGCTGCTGGCCCTTCACATCCACATTTGTCAATCACAGAGGTAGATAATCAACGGCCAGTGTAGGGGTGACATGTGGTTAGCATGTCGAGTCCCCCAGCCGTTATAGCTGGTTCCTCAACCTGGAGCCGCTACTTATTGTAGCTACCCAATTGCCTCACGATGCTGGGTGGGCACCGGTCCCATACTGGCCGAAATACCATGAGAACATTTCTTCTTCGAACCAGCGCAAGTCCCGTAGCTCTGCTCCAAGGCTTTGTACCTTAACCGCTCGGCTACGGCGCGGGACTACTATAGTTATTTTAAAATATTTAAATATAGTTATTTTAAAATATTTATATATTTTTATATATTTAATGTAAACGGCGATGTTTGAAAACAAATGAGAAACGATAGGTACGCTTCATCTGCTTCTTTTGTTTATCACTGCAACCAGATCATACTATTTATTGCCAAAGGAACGCAATATTGTAAGAATGCTCTCTAGTGGAGAAAAAATGAAACACATCAAACTGTATATTAATACATTTCTGATGTCGTATGATGCAAGTATGACAATTATATTTTTCTGGATTATTACCTGGGAAAATACATTTAAGAAAGTGCAAACAGTGGTTTCTTCTTTTGGTGGTATAACAAATTGCTACAAATGTTTTTATAGCCGTATTTTTTATAGGCTCAGTCACTGCAAAGTAATGGTCAGACCTGTTCAGAATATTAAAAAGGAGGAGCTTTCTTTAATGTGGTAAATATAACACTGATAAATATTTCGTGAAACACGACTCTGATTGGTTGTAAAACAGAAATCATTGAAACGTGATTGGTCATTGACTCCCATTTGGGGCATGAGTTAAATAGTCAATAAAAATGCTTTCTTGTTATAGAAGCCGTAATATGTCACTGCGAGCGATGTCTCTCAGCCTCTTATGATAGAGAATTGTATATAAGGAAAGGAAAATTGTTTGCACTGGCAGCTTCGAAAGGGAAGACGGTACCACACTAACGTATAGAGTTAGTGGTCCAGGGTTCATATCCCGGTTCAGTCTTCAATGTTTCTTTTCATGTCATATTTGGGTTTCATTACTAAAATGTCACAATTTAATTATAACATTGACCCCTCATGGGCTAATGGTCAGCGTTTGTAACTACAGTTCTTGAGGTAGGGTTCGATTCCCGGCCAGACCATTGGAAAGTTTCCTTAAATGAAATTATTGCTGTGGTTGCCCAGGGTCTGTAATTTAGGTTAAGAACTCTCCTAGCGCTTCATTATCGTTTATCACCCATCATATCATCGGGGTAACCCATAAATTGCCATAAATGACAACCTGGTGGCATTGGAAAAAAAAAAAAAACATCAAAATGTATGCATACGTAATTCTTCAGAACGTGTTTATTTCTGAACTACTCCTAAACGACTAGACCGATAATTTTTTGTATGTGTCTAATTGGGTCCCTCGTGATTTAGATTTACAATTGGACCCTTTAAAACCATTAGGTATAGGAGTTCATCTGAAGTGAACATTGAAAAATCGCTCTTGCGGTCACATTTTTCGCTGTTTCACAACAAAACTCAGTATATCCTATTAAAATAAACTGAGGTAAGTATTAACCAAAATGAGCTAAATCCGACAGTTATAAGTGGAGGTTTTCTTGAAACCCGAAATTAAAAACTGCCTAAATTACTGGACCGATTTTGATAACATTTTTTGTGTGTGTTTGAGTGGGTCCCTGGATGGTTTAGATTTACAATTCGACTCGGCAGGTGGCGCTGCGATCGAGTTGTAGAATTTGTTTATGTCATATGTGTAGTCGTCTGTATTATCGACATAATCAGGGCGACAACATTGTGGCATCATGCACGCTTCTTGAGCCTCAACTAATGGCAGTGAGGAGTTTTCTTGCGAACTTATTTAATAATATCTAATTAGGTCTTAATTAGTGAATTTAAAGGTAACAAAGTAACATGTTTTTATCATCTGAGAATTGAACGTTCGGACATGACGTCTGCCATGTCCGCTAGTATATATATATATATATATATATATATATATATGTGTTGTATATATGTACGTGTATGTGTGTGTGTTTTCTGTAAATCAGGTGTAATTTTTAAATCAAACCGAAGAATCATTGGATTTGGCATAAAATAATGTATTTTTCTTCTTGAGTTAAGAAACGTGACAGTAACGTTTTATAGGAGAGGAGGTACACTACCGACAAGGGAATTGTCAACCATTGCGTGTCGAAATTTACTTTGAAATGTCTCCCAGAGAAGCATTGTGATGTATCAAGATCATGCACAAAATATATATATATATATATATATATATATATATATATATATATATGAATGATTGTAACATCTAATTACTTTATCCATATTTGGTCCGTCTTCCGGGCTTATAGGCCGTGGTCTGGTTGTCTTCTTACTCGACGTTTCGTCTACCGCAGCAGTAGACGAAACGTCGAGTAAGAAGACAACCAGACCACGGCCTATAAGCCCGGAAGACGAACCAAATATGGATCAAGACGCCGGCCGTGAAAGCCTACAATTATCTAATTACTTTGTTTACAAAACACAAGGCATAACTTACAGTGAATTACATGGTCTTTATAGGAACCCAGATATAATGAGAACAGTTAAGTCTCGTAGACTGCGATGGGCAGGACATGTGACACGAATGGGGAATGAAATACGTGCATGGAAGCTTCTTGTAGGAAAACCAGAGGGAAAACGCCCAGTTGGTAGACCAAGAATGAGGTGGGAGAATAACATTAACTGTGATTTGAGGGAAGTAGATTATACAGGGGATGATTGGAAAACATTGGCTCAGGATATGGATATATGGAGAGCTTATGTCCGCGCGGCCATGAACCTACGGGTTCGATAGTGCCAGTGAGTTAGTTAGATAGTTATAACAAGATTATTTATTTCCACAACTAATGCAACACCCGTCTGATTAATTTAAATTAAGTCAAGTCAATATATAATTTCATTATACAAACAAGTATATTGGAGTATTACATAGCTTCATACATATAGTTTCTAGCAGGGATGGTTGTAGTCTAGTGGAGGGAGCTTATGTTTCCCATGCATGAGGTCGCGTGTTCGATCGGGTTGTCATGCATATTTTTCTCTCCCTCTCTCTCCTCCTTATTTCAATTCATTTTCTTAGTTTTGTTTTGTTTGTTTGCTTTGTTTTATTTGCAGCATTTACCGCATTACTTATTTACACGAATTTATTTTCCATTGCACGACACACAACGAAATAGAACTGATTTTATTTTCTCAAATAGTTGTTTACTTGTGAACCAAATAGCTGACCTCTGGTCATGCGCAGTGGCTTCGTTCTGGGACTTTAAAATTATCCGTGCGCCATCAATTATTTCAAAGGCTGTACATCCCTGCATGTGTTAAGCACATAGTGAAATTAGGCAGCACGTGGCGCGGACGGTAGGTCGTGAGGGTTTTCCAGTCTGCCAATACAGGAATGAGAGATTTAGCGTTTGATTTGTAGTGTCTTGCAGTTAAAAACGGCACATATACGTTTTTGAAACGACCTTTGTACATCAGGACGATTCTCTGGAAGAAATTTCAAGGTTGGTTTCGGCATGCAATGATTGACAGTTCCCTTGTAAATACTAGAACAGAAAGCAGAGAATCTGTTGTTTGATTTTTTTTTTCAAATAGACTTTGACCATGCTCAATAAATTTAATAGAATATGGCACATATTGGCATTAATTAAAATTATTCATATCCTCGCCAAATTCGCTGAATTTTTAATTGGTGATCATCTAACAAATATATTTTTCTGCCAATTATTTTTTACTTGTTGCTGTCATTAGTCGTTTATTGTACAACCTATCTTTCACCTCTGCGCCATGATGAAATATTATCAATTTTTTTACAGTCGAAAATTTTGACGTTGATTTAACTAGAATATTGTATCCGCCAGTTTTAATTTATAAAAGTAAAGTGATCCCACAAGAGGCCCGGAGGCCCATGGGGTAGTAGGAGGTTAAGGCTCCCACTTTTTCTAGACAATCGGCACTTGATGTCAGCCGGGTTGTCAGCCCTGCGTGACGGCCGCCTTTACCCCAGAACAAGCGCCTGGTACTCATTTCCGTTAGAGGCTGAGTCGACCCCAGGGCCATAGTGCCGCCAGAAGGTTTTGGTCAGTTTAAAAATCCTGACCCCACCGGGACTTGAACCCTCGACCCTCCGGCTTGTAGCTCAGTGCCTTAACCACTACGCTACGGCGTAGTTTTAATTTATGCTCATAGAAATGTTTGATGATAGGGAAGTACTTGACATTTTCCATTTATATTAACTTGCTCTAAGATATAAATTCAATCGCACAAAATGTATTTAACAATTGTAGGCGGCTCTATGGCGCAAGCGGTTAGACGCTCGCCTCTCATCGCTGGGGTCCCGAGATCTAGTTTCGTTCACTCAATGTGGGTTTCGTGTTGGATGAAACAGAGCTTGGACAGGTTTTTTCTCGGGGTTTCTCCCGTTTTCCCCTGCCATAAATTGTATTCTACCATTTCTCCACACTCATCTCATCCATTTCATTCATCCGCCCCTGTGACGGTGCGTCAGGAGTGGTCGACCGATACCCTTGTCGTTCACAGAACTCTAAAATATAGGAGTTTCATCTCATCTAATTTCTTGATCCGACCCTGAGTTGGACACGAGTTGAGGATATTATTATTGTTTTTTCTAACGGGAAATATACGCTATTTTTTTCTTATTTATCTACGTTTTGAACGTTTAAAGTCATGTAGCACACATTGCTTTCGTTCTTTATTATTATATTTTTTGTTCAAAACATTCAGAATATCTTTATTTATTTAGCCTGGTGGAGTTAAGGCCATGTGGACTTCTCTTCCACTCAGCAGGACAAACATATGTTACATTCAAATATAAAAATCACAATAATATTAGATACTGGACGATTATCTCGTCAAACTGAATAATAAATAATAATAATAATAATAATAATAATAATAATAATAATAATAATAATAAAACTTTTGATGTCCCAACTCCTTTCAAAAAACGTTAAGCTGAAAATATATAAAACTATTATTCTACCAGTTATATTATATGGGTGCGAAAACATGGACTCTTACTTTAAGGGAGGAAAGGAGATTACGAGTATTTGAGAATAAAGTTCTTAGGAAAATTTTTGGACCAAAGAGAGATGAACAGACAGGTGAATGGAGAAGACTACATAACAATGAACTACATGGTCTTTATAGGAAGCCAGATATAATAAGAACAGTCAAGTCTCGTAGACTGCGATGGGCAGGACATGTTGCACGTATGGGGAATGAAAGACGTGCATGGAAACTTTTTGTAGGAAAGCCAGAAGGAAAACGCCCAGTTGGTAGACCAAGAATGAGGTGGGAGAACAACATTAACTATGATTTGAGGGAAGTAGATTATACAGGGAATGATTGGAAAGCATTAGCTCAGGATAGGGATGTATGGAGAGCTTATGTCCGTGCGGCCATGAACCTACGGGTTCGATAGTGCCAGTGAGTAAGTAAGTAAGTAAATAATAAATAATAATAATAATAATAATAATAATAATAATAATAATAATAATAATAATATAATAATATTAATAATATTAATAATATAATAATAATAATAATAATAATAATAATAATAATAATAATAATAATAATAATAATAATGATAATAATATTATTATTATTATTATTATTATTATTATTATTATTATTATTATTATTATTATTATTATTATTATTATTATTATTATTATTATTTGTTATCTTGAGGTAGCGCGCTGCCTTGCCACGCAGCGGGCCCTGGTTCGATTCCCGGTCGGGACAGGCTCTTGGGTGAAGTTTTTTTCGGGGTTTCTCCTCACCTGTAAGACAAATGTCAGTAAGCTTAGAGCCCAACGGTCCCCGAAAATCATCCGGCCATCAACATCATCCTTATCATTATCATCATCACCCTTCACCGGTGTGGAAAGCAACGGGAAGCTACCACACCTATAGTTCCCTAAAGCTGCAAAGCATAGCATGAAAATGCTATGATTGCAGTGAATGACCTGCCCTCGGGCAGAATTACTGTTGATTGATTATTATCATTATTGTTATTATTGTTATTATTATTATTATTATTATTATTAAAGTAATTCCACTATAGACCTCGGGAGGCCCTTGGGGTAGTAGGAAGTTAAGGCTCCCACTTTTTCTAGACAATCGGCACTTGATGCCAGCCGGGTTTGTCAGCCCTGCGTGACGGCCGCCTTTACCCCTAGAACAAGCGTCTGGTACTCATTTCCATTAGAGGCTCAGTCGACCCCAGGGCCATAGCACCGCCAGAAGGTTTTGATCAGTTTAAAAATCCTGACCCCACCGGGATTTAAACCCTCGACCTTTCTACTTGTAGCTCAGTGCTTAACCACCACGCTACGGCGTGCCCCCAATAGTGTTATTTTTTTCTTCTTCTTCGGCTTTTCCCCACTTATAGGTTTTCCGTCTTCAGTTACCATTTATCTCTATCATTCCAATCTCCCTCTTCCAAATTCCTACCATCCATTATGGTTCTGACGTAGGTTTTCCATTTCCATCTTGGTCTGCCACGTTTATTTCTTCCAGGGGGTGACCATTGGTAGGCCTATATATTTTTTGGGGCATCTTTCATTTTCCATTCTTTTATTTATTTATAGTATTATTTAAACTGTATAAAAGGCCACAAGACCTCATCTTTCCACTCAACCAGTATATAAAGATGTATTATGATGTGTTTCTACATTGTAATTATTTCTGAAGTTTATACTGGATACTTTTTAACACAAATTTGAACTTAAAAATGTATACAACAGATTTAAATAGAACAATAATCATAAATAAACGTACAAATAATTCATGACGTAGAAACAATATTTACTGTATTTTTATTCAATACCACTACGTTGTCATTTTTTCGACATTCTGGTATTCTCTCCTGCCATGGCCTTATTGTAACCCACTTCTGAGGTCGATTATATTATGATACGTGAAGAAAGACGGTAATTTTGCGCCAGGAGAGGCCTAATCCTAAACTTAATGAATATAGTGATGACCAGATCATGTTCGGGGACCGTTTGGGTCTTAAAGTTTCCTGACATTTGTCTTACAAGTGAGGAAAAACCTCGAAAAAAAAAACCATTACCCAGGAAACTTGTCCCGGCCGGAGATCGAACCCGGACCCGCTGCGTGACAAGGGCAGCACGCTAACTCGAGACCACAGCGGTGGACTTAAAAAAAAAATGTATAAAAATAAAAAAATGTTAACATAGAACTTTTACAAATGTTATCAATTTTTGTTTGAAATATACAGTTGATCGGCAGTTTCTGATTTTCATAAGTAATGCCACAAGTGATTTCCAATTTATCGATGAATTCACGACCCACGAAGTGAAGTAGCAATGCACTCTAGTGGAGAAATACTGAAACACATCGAACTATTATAATCAACATTATAGGTTGGTTAATCATTTATATTTTGAATAAACAACTCAGTAAAATACTGAATCTATTCATTATTTGCTATATTCAGAATGCATTTGTTTGGAGGAAAAATAATGGTCTAACCTGTTCAGAATATTAAAAAAGGAGGATCTTTCTTTATCACAAAAGCAGGAGCTGATAAAGAGAAATCGATAAAGAGCGAGGTGAAATACGACTGTCATTGGTGTAAAACAGAATTCATTGAAACGTGATTGGTCATTGACTACCATTTGCGACATGAGTTAAATAGTCACTGATAATGAATTCCAATATCGGGAAAGTAAAATGGTGAAAGAAGAAGAAGAATGAGATGTTTTGTGATAGGATATGTTTAATATTTAATTGAAATGAGATTTAGTGTTGACGTTGTGATTGGGGGATAATGGACGAAAGCGAGCTGACAGATATATTGGATTAGAGGTGTGAATAATTTGGAATAAATGAATAAGAGAATACTATGTTCTTCTGTCACTTAGTTAAACCCATGTCAGTGATTCACTATATGGTGAAATATACTTTCGGACACATCTGATGCAAGCTTTATGAATACATTTTAGCTTGTTTGGAGATCAGGCCAGTCAGTAATAATATCACAGTAGTCAAAATGTGGCATGTCAAGACTCTGTGCTAGTGTCTGTTTAAGTTTTAAACATAGGATGTATTTTAGATGGCGAAGAGAATGGAGTGTGATGAAAAAATATCTTGGCCACTTGCTTTACTCGATACCTCCAGTTCATATTATTGTTCAAATAATAACTAACTAACTCACTGCCACTATCGAACGCGTAGGTTCATGGCCGCGCGGGCATAAGCTCTCCATACATCCCTATCCTGACCTAATGCTTTCCAATCATGCCCTGTATAATCTACTTCCCTCAAATCATGGTTAATTAATTCTCCCACCTCATTCTTGGTCTACTAACTGGGCGTTTTCCCTTCTGGTTTTCCTACAAGAAGCTTTCATTCTCTATTCGTGCCACATGTCCTGCCCATCGCAGTTTACGAAACTTTAACTGTTCTTATTATATGGAAGAGCTTCTTGCCTTTATCTTTAAATTATTTATTATTTTTATGGGGTTTTAAACTTTTTCTTTTTTCTCTTATTATTTAGTGAACATATTTAAGTAGTCACAAAATAATAGAAAGTTAAAGGTTTCCTATAAAGATTGTTGCAGTCTACTCCATTCGCCTTGTCTGTTCATTTCATTTTGGTCCAAAAATTTTCCTAAGAACTTTATTCTTAAATGTTGGATGAATGATCTGTATTTTCAAGTGCCCTGCATTAAATAAATAAAATTATTCTTAAATGCTCGTAATAGTTTGTTTTCCCCTTAAATAATAGTACATGTTTCGCATCCATGTAATATAACTGGGAGAGTGTTTTATATATATATATATATATATATATATGGTCGTGGTCGGCCACGCACCCTTGTCATTCACAGACCTCTATATAGAGGCTCATCTCATCTCATTCCTATACCCGACGCTGAGTTGTACACGAGTTGAGGATATATATTTTATTTTTTTTAAATATCAAAGATTTCATTACGGGATAATATTCAATTGAGGTATCGTCCAGTAGAGTTGAATGGAAATTATTGGTGCTCTGAGTAGAAATTAATATTTATGTCCAGGTATTTAATATATATATATATATATATATATATATATATATATATATGAAAGTTTTCTTGGTTTTCCGCGTCTTGGATTCAAGTTCGGCCTCTGGCCACTGATTCTGACGTTTCGGCATGATCCCACATGCCATTATCAGGCATGATAAGTTCGAGTCACAGGTGTAGGTCTTATATAATAAAATACATAGAGTTTTCGCTGTGGTCCGTTTCCGAAGACGTACACCCATCCGAGGTTTAGTTCTTATATTGTAAAATATCTTCAGTCCGTTTCCGAAGCTAAGACTAAACCTTGGATAGGTGTACGGCTTCGGAAACGGACCGCATTGAAAACTGAAGGTATTTAATAATATAAAAACTAAACCTCGGATGGGTGTACGTCTTCGAAAACGGACCACAGCGAAAACTCTAGGGATTTTATTATATTAAGTTGTAATTAATATTTAATTTTAGGAAGTTATATTTTGAGGTTATTTTAATTATATTATTTTTGGTCTGGACATCTTACCTCAATATTAATGTTGATTTGTTCTAGGACATGTTTCAAAACAATTCTGTTTACTGGGAAAGCTGACGATAAAACAGAATTGTTTTGAAACATGTCCAAGAACAAATCAACATTAATATTGAGGTAAGATGTCCAGACCAAAAATAATATAATTATTATATAAGACCTACACCTGTGACTCGAACTTATCATTCCTTGGTAATGGCATGTGGGATCATGCCGAAACGTCGGAATCAGTGGCCAGAGGCCGAACTTGAATCCAAGACGCTGAAAACCCAAGAAAACTTTAATATTCATACTTATATCCGCGAAAATGTGGCAATATATATATATCGGTTCACCACAATTTTGGAACAAGATTACAAGATACTTATTTACTTTGATACCACAGAACAGGACATGTCTATACTCTGAATCTTACACAATATCTATGACTAGAGCATGGAAATCACTTCCCAGTCATGTCAGGGACTGTCATTATTTAAATCCAAATTAACTGATATCTTAAGTTCCACACAATGAAAAACAGCTGATAACAACTATGTTCAGCATTTTGTATGTATCTATAGAGTTTCACGTAGGAAACTTGTCTTACTTTATTTCATTTAATTTGTTGGTATTATCTAATATTAAATCACATTCGCATTGTCTTTTGTTTAGTTTATCTTTATATATAATTCTTCTGTACCTGTGTTTGTCACTCTATTCAGTCTCCTAAACGACTGGACCTATTTTTATGAAATTTTGTGTGTGTTTGATTGGGTCCCTCAGTGGTTTATATTGACAATCGAACCCTCTAAAACTATTAGGTGTAGGAGTTCACTTGAAGTGAAAATTTAAAAATCGCTCTAGCGGTCACAATATTCGATGTTTCACAACCAAACTCAGTATATCCTATTAAAATATACCGAGATAGGCATTATCCAAAAAATGAGCGAAATGCGTCAATTAGAAGTGAAGGTTTATTTGAAATCCGAAATTTAAAAAATGCTACTTAACTGGACCGATCTTGATGAAACTTTTGTATGTATTTTAGTGGGTTCCTCTAAAACCATTAGATGTAGGAGGTTCACCTGAAGTGAAAATTTTAAAATCGCTCTAGCGGTCACAATATTCGATGTTTCACAACCAAACTCAGTATATCCTATTAAAATATACCGAGGTAGGCATTATCCAAAAAATTAGCGAAATGCGTCAATTAGAAGTGAAGGTTTATTTGAAATCCGAAATTTAAAAAATGCCTACTCTACTGGACCGATCTTGATGAAACTTTTATGTGTATTTTAGTGGGTCCCTGGATGTTTTAGATGCACAATTAGACCCTCTATACCATTAGATGTAGGAGTTCACCTGAAGTGAAAATTTAAAATCGCTCTGGCGGTCACAATATTTGATGTTCCACAACGAAACTTTGTATATCCTATTAAAAGTAAACCGAGGTAGGTATTATAAAAAATGAGCGAAATGCGTCAATTAGAATTGGAGGTTTATTTGAAATTCGAAATTAAAAAAAAATGCCTACTCTACTGGACCGATCTTCATGAAACTATTGTGTGTATTTTAGTGGTCCCTGGATGTTTTAGATGCGCAATTAGACCCTCTAATACCATTAGAGTAGGAGTTCACCTGAAGTGAAAATTTAAAAATCTCTCTGGCGGTCACAATTTTCATTGTTTCACAACGAAACACTGTATGTCGTATTAAAATAAACTGAGGTAGGTATAATCCAAAAATAAGCAAAATCCAATAATTATAAGTGGGGGTTTACCTGAAATCCGAAATTAAAAACTGACTAGCAACCATCAGGTTTGGTTCGTCTCAGCGTATACCATACTATTTAATTAACCTTAATATTTATTTATTTTGGCGTAGCAACGCACGCCGTGTATTAGATAGTATTTTAATAATATCTTAAAAATTGTAATAAGTATGTTAGTTTGGTATGATTTTGTTATTCACTGCTTAAATGGAAGAGAAGACCTTATGGCCTTATCTCTGCCAGCTTAAATAAAGATTTATTATTATTATTATTATTATTATTATTATTATATTATTATTAGTATTATTATTAAATACACAACACAGGAATTAGATCAGTCGCTGGATATTCCATAAGGGATTAAAGAATCAAAACGATAGTTCGACAGTTATCGTATATGGGGCAGAAACTAGGGCTGATACCAAAAAAACTAAACAAATAATAAGCACATGCGAAATGAAAATCTTAAGAACTATTCAGGGGAAAACATTATTGATAAAATACACAACACAGAAATTAGGGACAAATGCCATATTCAAGACATAACAAAATTTATGATAGATAGACGAAAATATTGGAAAGGGTCATGTAGAAAGAATGGAGGAAAACCGGCTTGCAAAAAGGGCTAAAGAAGATAGACCAATGGACGGGAGAAGAAAAAGAGGAAGACCTGCCAAGATGGATAGACAGTGAATGCACATCCAATACGTCTTCCTCCGAGGAGTGATTTTGGAAATAAACTGGATGAAATCTACAAATTAAGTTTAAGAAGAAGAAGAAGAAAGATTATTATTATTATTATTATTTATTATTATATTATTATTATTTCTAAGCCAAATTTATTTGTCGAATTCAAAATTTCAGTAAGATCATTGTTCATCATCATCAACATGAAGGCTTAGGCCCTCTGGCCCGTTCCGACTTCAAGAGATTTGGTCTTTCCATCTAGCAAATGGTTTTCCTTGACTTCTAGATCCTGTGGGTCTGTAGTTTAAAATCATTTTAGAAGGTCTATCATCTGGCATTCTTAGTAGATGTTCGTACCAATTTTGTCTTTGTCAATTTTATCCTTCAATTTAAAAATATTTAATTGATCTCTTATCTCAGAACTTCTTTTCTTGTCCATAAGACTGTAGCCTGCCTTTGGCCCTAAAAAAATCATCTCCGCTGCCTCTTTTTTTTTCCTATCTGATTGAGTCAAAGTCCAATTTTCGCTGCCATAGATAATAGAGGAACGGCCATGACTTTAATAAAATTTAAGCTGAGTATCCCGAGATGTATTATTCATTACAGTTCTTCTTATTGTTCACACATTCTTAGAAATTTCTGTATTTTTATATCTTCGTTTTGGCAGTATGTATATTCATTAAAACCCAAATAATTGTAGAATTTCACTTGTTCAATGATATTATTATTTATCACAACTTTGCATCTGAGATGATTTTTTCCTCGAAATGCCAATGATTTTGTTTTGTTACATGAAATGTTTAAATTGTATTCCTGCTAAGATCGTTTTTAATTTTGTCAATGGATTCAGTTAAATGGACTTTTAGTTCCGATTGAGGGTCTTTCCACTTTTCAGCGGTTGCCCTTTTACCAGCCGGCTGCTGGCCCTTCACATCCACATGTGTTATCACAGAGGTAGATGATCAACAGCCAGTGTAGGGGTGACATGTGGTTAGCATGTCGAGTCCCCCAGCCGTTATAGCTGGTTCCTCAACCTGGAGCCGCTACTTATTGTAGCTACCCAATTGCCTCACGATGCTGGGTGGGCACCGGTCCCATACTGGCCGAAATACCATGAGAAAATTTCTTCCCCCATGGAGATCGAACCAGCGCAAGTCCCGTAGCTCTGCGCCAAGGCTTCCTACCTTAACCACTCGGCTACGTCGCGGGACTTTTAGTTTTGGATGTAATTAACGTCTCCAGGATGAGATATCCTGCTATAACGGCTGGGGACTCGACATGCTATACGAGCTGACCGTCCATGATTGATACATGTGGATGTGAGGTCACAACCGAATGAAGGTAAACGGCCTTCTAGACCTGTCGCGTCACGCAGTTTAATATCACAAAATTCAGTATTCTATCTAACATCTTAATATATATATATAATCGGCCGCGGTGGACTAGTGGTTATGCTCTTGCCTCTGGTCCCGAGGGTCGCAGGTTCAAACCCGGCCGGGGTCGATGGATTTTTTTAGGATGGAAAAATCCAAGGAGCAAGTCCTCCGGAAAATTTTCAGGCTCGTAAAAGATCCTTAAGCCTGAATGAAAGGCCTCTAAGCAAAATTTGCCGAATTTTCCCGTCCTAGTGCTACCTTGGTTTCCTAGATGTCAGTATGAGGCGGAACGCTGACCACGGACCACTCAAAATTACATCTATACGAAAACAAGTGTAACTAAATTAGTATTGTTCAAATTCTTCCCTGTAGGGGGAGAGCGCCTAAATCTCTGTTAAGGGAAACATGGACTTACAAGATACAAGAAGATATATATATATATATATATATATGTTATAATTAAATCTTTAACATTGAGCAATGCAAGCTTAATATGGTATGATAAGAAAAAGAAATGCCTAGACGGGATTCGAACCCGGATCTCTGAGTCTTGTACCTCAGCGTGATATCCATTACACTACCAGGCGAATCCAATTCAAACACTTATTTTTCTTATAAGTTATATGTACTGATTATACTCTCCATTATTACTAGATGTCGCGAGAACACTGTCTTCACTGCCATCTAGTAGCTGACTATATCAAGTAAGCAAATTAAAGAGAATATTCTCTTTAATTTGCTTACTTGATATAGTCAGCTACTACATGGCAGTGAAGACAGTGTTCTCGCGACATCTAGTAATAATGGAGAGTATAATACATATATAAGAAAAATAAGTGTTTGAATTGGATTCGCCTGGTAGTGTAATGGATATCACGCTGAGGTACAGACTCAGAGATCCGGGTTCGAATCCCGTCTAGGCATTTATTTTTCTTATCATACCATATACAGAGCTTCCAATGTAAAACCGGACACGCCTCACGGGGTTTCACCCGTCAGGCAGCGCTCTCTCCTCGTAGGCATTTCACTCTGCCAGCCGCAGAGTGTCCGGTTTTATACTGGAAACCCTATATATATATATATATATATATATATATACTCTCCAGGTTTGTCCTTTTGGACATTTCTGGTGTATTTCCTGGCATTGGCGTAATTGTAACCCCTTCTCAGGTTGAGGCGCCTGGAGGCGGAGTTACGTTGCCACAATGATATGATGGGTGATGATGATGATAATGGTGCGCCAGGAGAGTCCCTAATCCTAAGCTTAATCTAAGATGAATATGAATGAAAATAATTGGCGATGGCCATATGATGTTCGGGGACCGTTTGGGCCTTAAAGTTTCCTGACATTTGTCTTACAGGTGAGGAAATACCCCGATAAAAACTCACCCAGGAACTTTCCCGACCGGGGATCGAACCCGGACCCGCTGCGTGACAAGGCAGCACGCTACCCTCGAGACCACAGCGGTGGACTACAATAAATAATCTTGTACTTGCAATTTTGATTCACGTATTTTCCACTCAACTCTTGCATTACTTGTTTGTTGCGCACAAATATAAATCGATATACGGATATCCTTAGTTGGAAATCGATACTTGACAGTACTTAGAGAGAGATTCGGCTGCGCAAGAGGAGTAAAAAAGTACTTTGCGACAAAAATACATCCCTTATAACTAGAACATTATTAAATTTAATTGTTTTAATCTAATATATATTTAAATTTTAGAAATATATTACGGTATACCTAATTATATACTCATATTTGTAGATATTTTGAACTATTCACTCGAATTTAATTTTTAATATTTTTTTAATGAATGCCTCAGGTTGTCATTTCGGCATTTCTGGTGTTCTCTCCTGGCATTGGCGTAATTGTAACCCACTTTTGAAGTTGCGGCGCCTAGATGGCGGAGTTACGTTACCCCGATGATTCGACGAGCGAGCGATAAATGATAATGAAGCGCCAGGAGAGTTAATCTAAACTTAACCTAAATTCCAGACCATGGGGAACCTCAGGAATAATCCCTTTTAAGGAAAAAGTCCATTGGTTTGACCAAGAATCGAGCCCGGGACCTCATGAACTGTAGTCAGAAACGCTGTCCACTTGCCCATGAGGCTGGTCTCCTTATCTTTATTAAGTTATTCTTCCTCCTCAACTGATTCCCTATAAAATATGACGGTATTTCGACCTATATTACACTGAGCAACAAAAAAAAACTTTTTTTTTGTCTCAGAAAGAAAAATATGTGATAATGATAGTAATTTTTCTCCTGAATTCAAATATGATATAGGTTTTTCTCCATCGCGCAAGGTTTCCGAGAGACAGGCATTTATAATTTTAAACACTTTAATATTTTCTACATTCGTAACTACACAATATTCGAACATTAGGACTCACCCAGAAAGTAAGGAATGACGATTTTCTGCTATATTTCGCCTGTGGAGCATCCCTCTTGATAGTACAACAATAATCGGCCAGCATATTAGGATTCAATACTAATAAAATTCATTGTTAAAACCGTTGAGGCGGAGAGTCATAAAATAAAATAAGTTAAAATAGGCCTTTTTAGGTAAGATCCGTCGTCCTCAACTTATAAAATATGTATTCTTTATGCCTGTAGGCCTTTCAGAACATCCGTTCCATCTTCAGCAGGTCCTTCTTCGCTAAAATATGTAGTATGATGGTTGATGCTGCTGGTCCTGAGTGAGTCACAACACCACATTAGGACCAGCGGCATCAACCATCATACTAGATATTGTAGCGAAGAAGGACTTGCTCAAGATGGAACGGATATTCTTAAAGGCCTACAGGCATAAATAATACATATTTTATAAGTTGAGGACGACGGATCTTACCTAAGAAGGTATATTTTAACTTATTTTATTTTATATTATGATTCCATTTGCCTTGATATCTCTTTTCCATAGCTGATATCTCCTGATCAAAGTGTACCCCGTGCTCATCGCTCACTGCGCCAAGATTTTCCGGGAATAAATCTAGGTTTATTAAAAAAATAATTATTTAAATCCATGAATTGAAATTGAAATAAAAAACCTGTGGGAGATGGAGAAATTCCGAATACATATTTGAAAACACGGTAAAAAACTGTATTAAGTACAACTATTGGTACTCATGAGACAAAAATCTTATAATCAATTGAGTTGGTGTTTACTTGATGAAAATCCATATTTATTAATTAAATTAAATAAAACGTAGTTTTATTTGATTTTCATATTTATTATATAATTCAGTGACAACTGTTTCGGTACACTGTACCTTCTTCAGACATGTTAACAAATTATGAACTGATCTAAGCAACAATACAACAATATTTATTTAAATTTTTAAATTTGACAAAGGGGATTCATTCAAATCAAGTTGAGAATTTAACAGTTTTTTACTACTTTTAAATTTATTAATTTCTACAGCCTCCAAAAGATCTAACTTCTTACCCTTATCACAAATATATTTTCAATTTTCTAAATATGCTAACCACCTATTCCAATTTAATCATTGTTTCGATCCAAATTTTGAAATTTTACATATTTGTGATAAGGGTAAGAAATTAGATATTTTGGAGGCTGTAGAAATTAATAAATTTAAAGTTAGTAAAAAACTGTTAAATTCTCAACTTGATTTGAATGAATCACATTTGTTAAATTAAAAAAATTAAATAAATATTGTTGTATTGTTGCTTAGATCAGTTTGAACACAATTCATAATTTGTTAACATGTCTGAAGAAGGTACAGTGTACCGAAACAGCTGTCACTGAATTATATAATAAATATGAAAATCAAATAAAACTACGTTTTATTTTTATTTAATTAATAAAAATCATATTGACCTGTGTTATTAAATTGCAGTTACGTATGGCGTATTATAGCGCAGTTGAAGAGAAACGTAAATAAAATTCATATTATTTCTTTAATAAAGTGAAATCTATGCGAACTTGTATTTTCATTTTCTTCAATGTAAAATCTGTAATTCCTAGTAAGCCTTTAGCTGTACAACAAGAAGTTTTATTCGTAGTCCGCTTTTTGTGAGATACGGATTTAGAAGCAAAACCAGGAATATTTGAATTCTAGATTAAGCTACGTTGAACAATTATGGCTTGTTCGTGTTACCGTATGGCTACACACATAAAATAACATTGGATTATCTTTTTATATGCAAATTCTGCATTGTTATATTGAATTGTAAAGAACTGTCCAATCACAAGTTTATACGTGGTTAGAACTTCCTTTTCTCATTGGTTCACATTACATGAAGTGATTACTTCAATTGTTTTCACTTGCAGTCAATCACAGGGAAGCTTACAAAAGCAGAAAGAACAAAGGTAATGCAACAAACTGCGAATTGACTTGTAAGACAATTAAAAAATAGTGATATTATACTCAAATAAAGCCTTGCTTTTCATGGAGACTCTAGCGTGATATCCTCATTGTGTCTGGAGATGAGCAAAATAGTTTACAGTTCATTGGTTCACTCACTTCATTATTTCTTTCTTTCTTTCTTTCTTTCTTTCTCGTTTTTCTTTTCGTTTACACTATTCTTCCTTTTTGTTTTACCTTTGTTAACCATTTTATCTTATTCACACATACAAACACAAGACAGGACACACACCCAGACCCAAGGTGGAGATTTAAAATCCCCTACACGGCCGGGATTCGAACCCGGATCGCCGGAGTGGAAGGTAGGGACTCTACCGACTACGCCACGGCGACTCAAGGGAAGAGGATGTTGTTCTGAAACGTTTTTTTTTTTTTCCAAATGCCCCAGGTTGTCTTTGACGTTCCTGGTTTCTCTCTTGGCATGACGTGCTTGTAACCCACTTCTGAGGTTGGGGCGCTTTGAAGGCGGGGTTACGTTGCACCCGATGATTTTTTGCCCCGATGATATGATGGAGATGATGATAAGGTTGCGCCAGGAGAGTCCCTAATCGTAAGCTTAACCTAAGATGAATATGAATGATGATGATGATTGTGATGGCCATATGATTTCAGGTGAGAGAAAAACCCCGATAAAAACCTCACCCAGACAAAACTGTTCCCGACCGGGGATCGAACCCGGGCCTTTTGTGTGACAAGGCAGCACGCTACCTCGAGACCGGCCAGCGGTGGACATGTTCTGAAATATTGATTTTTTAAAATATCATTTTTTTTATTTAAAAGTAGACCTTAAACTATGATTTTTTTGTTTTAATGCCACCTCTTTGTCATTTGAACATTTCTGATATTCTCTCCAGGTATTGGCGTATTGTAACCCATTTCTGAGGTTGGGACGCCTGGAGGGCGGGATTACGCTGCTCTAATGATATGATGGTTGATGACGATGGGTAATATTGCGCCAGGAGAGACCCTTAAACCTAAACTTAATCTAATGAGGTGAATAGGACAAGATACGCTGTTTGGCTTTAGTATGATTTGGGAAAAAGAAGCTCTTCCAGATGAATGGAAGGAATCAATTATCGTACCAATTTATAAGAAAGGAGTATAAAACTGATTGCAACAACTACATGGGGCATCTCATTACTTTCAACTTCGTACAAAATTCTAACAATATATTAGTAAGCAGACTTACTCCCTATATTGATGACATTCTAGGAGATCATCAATGTGCATTTAGAAGAAACAGGTATACAACAGATCAGATTTTTAGTATAAGACAGATTTTAGAAAAGAAATGGGAATATAATGGTACTGTACATCAACTATACGTAGACTTCCAAAAAGCATATGATTCAATTAAGAGGGAGAAGTTATATAGTATCCTGCTGGAGTTTGGAATTCCTAAAAAGTTAGTTAGACTTATGACGAATGTGTCTAAATGGCTCAACGAGTAGGGTGCGTGTAGGCAAAACAGTTTTCAGAACCTTTTGAAATCCAGAATGGTTTGAAGCAAGGAGATGCCACTATCTCCTCTACTATTTAATTTGGTACTAGAGCATGTCATTAAATCTTTAGAGAATGAGGAAGGCTTACAACTGAATGGTATTAATAAGCTGTTAGTTTATGCTGATGATGTAGTACTACTGGCCGATAGCGAGGAGATACTAAAGGCCAACACGCACACACTATTGAGTAACAACTAAGAAATTAGGACTGGAAATAGAAGTAATATCAGTAAAACTAAATATATGGTCACAAGTAGAAATACATTATTAATGGAAATGGACAGCTAATGACAAATGAGGGGAAATTTTGAGGAATGGCTGAATTCAAATACCTAGGAACAATAATCACAAATAGGAATGAGATGCACAAAGAAATTAAACATAGGCTCAATTCTGGAATTCGCATGCTATTTATGCATTGCAGAGACTCTTGATGTCCCAACTCCCTTTCCAAAAGAACGTTAAGCTGAAAATATATTAAAACTATTATCTCTACCAGTTATATTATATAGGTGCGAAACATGGATCTTACTTTAAGGGAGGAAGGAAAGGCGATTACGAGTATTTGAGAATAAAGTTCTTAGGAAAATTTTGGACAAAGAGAGATGAACAGGACAGGTGAATGGAGAAGACTACATAACAATGAAACTACAACGGTCTTTAATAGGAAGCCAGATATAATAAGAACAGTTAAGTCCCGAGACTGCGATGGGCAGGACATGTTTGCCCGTTATGGGGAATGAAAGAATTGCATGGAAACTTCTTTGTAGGAAAGCCAGAAGGAAAACGCCCCATTGGTAGAACCAAAAGAGGTGGGAGAAAAACATTAACTATGATTTGAGGGAACGGGAAGTAGATTATACATGGAATGATTGGAAAGCATTTTAAGCTCAGGATAGGGATGTATGGAGAGCTTATGGTCCGTGCGGCCATGAACCTACGGGTTCGGATAGTGCCAGTGAGTTAAGTAGTAAGTAAAAGTATGATATCTAACGGACAGATGATATTCGGGGGACGGTGTGGGCCTTAAAGTATTCTGACATTTGTCTCTACAGGTGAGGAAAAATCCCGGAAAAAACCTCACCCAGTAAACATTGTCCCGACCGGGGATCGAACTCGGACGTGACAAGGCAGCACGCTACCTCGAGACCACAGCGGTGGACAACTATGGAACGGTTAGAATATTGTTTAGATATGTTATCATCATCATCATCATTAACATCAAAGGTTAGACCTTAAGGTCTGTTCGGGACTCATGCTAGAATTCGTCTATCCATTTCTTCCTACATTTCTTTCGTCCTAGTGTTTGTAATGACGGATCTGTTTCGGATTTCTATTATTATCTATTCTATTGTGTGGTCCATCCATTCATATCTGTATTGTGCAATTCTATCTAATAGTTTGAATATATTTAGTTCTCTTCGTATATTTTCTTTATATTTATCTAACTGTTATTGTATACTCCGTATATCTAATATATATTTACAGTCTTACTAATATAAAAATCTCTTATACAGTTGTTTTAGTTATTACAATGTATAAGCCTTATTTAGATCATGTTATAATTTCCTACTAATAAACGGTTGTGTCCGGAGCTATATAACAATACACCGTTATATGTGACAATACGTCACATGTTAGTCATCATAAATGACGTCAGAACATTATTACACGCAGTTTGTAACAGGAAATAAAACATCCCACAACTATCGTGGTGTAATTGTGTAAGAAATGAGTATGGTATACAGAATTAATAGAGATTCCCTAATTGGGGAGAGGTACGGATAAAATAAGTGTGTTTCAATTTATTTACATTTTCCTTTTACGCAATGTCAAATATACCGTAGAATTAGTTTGACAGATAATGTGCTGCCATCTAACGTCAAGAATTTCGAACACTTTCTTGGAAATTCATAAAAGTTTTTCACATTAACTTACGAATTATATGCAGTGTTATAAGATAGCGTTGGAAAACATTCAAAATAGTTGGAAATGTTACCAACAACAGAATTAACGCTCTTAAGCGGAAAACAAAATCATTGCAGTTTTGATTGGGAATCGAACCTAGGACCTCACGGACCGTAGTCAGAAGCTCCAACCACAAGAATATCAATCTAATGTGGGGATTGCTGCAATAATAGTACTGTCTTATTAAATACATTTTTATATCGGTCTGTGGTATTATGTATTAATGATGCAGAGAAAGTTTTTGTTGAAACAATATTATGAAGCATTTGAACTACATTCAGGTTAAATCTTGTCTACAACAAGTATTGTAGAACATATTTTTTTGTGAATCAATGTTCAATTTAAAGATATTATTAAGCCTAATCGAGAATACGTGTAACAAAAGGCATTTTTATGATGCCTTTTATTTTCCTAACCAGAGCTTTATTAATTATATTTTATGTCCTGTGCATCCACCAAACAGTCGTTAAAGGTGTTGCATTTTGTGTTAATTTAAGTAAAACTTTCATCAATATCATAAGAAAAACAATCAGTTGATCTTGAATTCCGACCATTTTGTCTAGTTATACCAATCCTTAAACAAGGCTGGGGTCATGTATAACGATTTCCCGTGTAAAGTTGTACACCTTCTTATATCACTGAACAGCTAATACAGTGTTTATTAGTAAGAATTTTCACTGAGATGTGCATAAACTTGTATTAAAGTTATATATGGATTATTAGTAGAGCGGGTTATATTATTATTTTTGAACACCATTGAGGTTTAAAATTATTTCAATTATAAAGATTTTTGTACTTTATATTAAAGCAACTGATGTTTCTTAGAGAGTACATTGTATAAGTAATGCCACGAGTGATTTCCAAATTATCGATAAATTCACGACTCACGACGTGAGGTGTGAATTTATCTAGAGGATTTGGAAATCAAGAGTTTACTCACAAATCATTATTTAAATATGATTATTTTAAAATATTTATATATTTAATGTAAACGGCGATGTTTGAAAACAAATGAGAAACGACTGGTATGCTTCATTTGCTTCTTTTGTTCGTCACTGCAACCAGATCATATTATTTATTGCCAAAGGAACGCAATATTGTAAGAATGCACTCTAGTGGAGAAAAAATGAAACACATCAAACTGTATATTAATTCATTTCTGATGTCCTATGATGTAAATATGACAATTACATTTTTCTGGGCTAAAATACATTCACGAAAGTGCAAACTGTGGTTTATTTTTTTTTGTGGTATGATAAATTGCTACTAATATTTTTGTATTAACTCCCGCATGGGGTATGTGTTGACATTCATGCACTATATATACAATCTGGTAACCGTATTTCTTAGGGAGTCAGTCACTGCAAAATAAATCTTTGACCTATTCAGAATGTTAAAAAGGAGCAGCTTTCTTTATTATGACTATTTAACTCATGCCCCAAATGGGACTCAATGGCCAATCACGTTTCAATGATTTCTGTTTTACAACCAATCAGAGTCGTGTTTCACGAAATATTTATCAGTGTTATAATTACCATATTAAAGAAGGCTCCTCCTTTTTAATATTCTGAACAGGTCTGACCATTATTTTGCAATGACTGAGCCTGTGAGAAATACGGCTACCAGATTGTATATATAGTGCATGAATGTCAACATATGCCGCATGCGGGAGTTAATATAAAAACCTTTGTAGCAATTTATTATACCACCAAAAAAAGAAACCACTCTTTGCACTTTCTTAAATGTATTTTTTCCCAGGTAACAATCCAGAAAAATATAATTGTCATATTTACATCATACGACATCAGAAATGAATTAATATACAGTTTGATGTGTTTCATTTTTTGTCCACTAGAGAGCATTGTTACTGTATTGCGTTCCTTTGGCAATAAATAGTATGATCTGGTTGCAGTGATAAACAAAAGAAGCAGATGAAGCGTACCTATCGCTTCTCATTTGTTTTAAACATCGCCGTTTACATTAAATATATAAATATTTTAAAATAACTATAGTTAAATAATGATTTGTGAGTAAACAGCTTAATTTTATTCGTTAAATAGTCCTAACAAATGCCACTCTTGATTTCCAAATTCTGTAGATAAATTCACTCCTCACTTCGTGAGTCGTGAATTTATCGATAATTTGGAAATCACTTGTGGCATTACTTATGATAAACTTTAGTTGGTAAATTTTAGGCGAGACACGACTGTGATTGGTTGTAAATAAAAAATCATTGTAACGTGATTGGTCATTGACTCCCATTTGGGGCATGAGTTAAATGGTCAATTTAAGGATTAATAACCCCGGCCGGGTATGAACCCGCGAACCAAAGAGAGAGTGACGTTTGAAGCACTCTGTATTCATAACCACGTCATCTGTCCTACGTGTACTTCACAAAAAGGACACATGGCTTACAAAATGATCATCAAGAGCTATGATTGCTCAAGTCGGCCGGTAATGAAGGCACTCAGTTAATTGGCAACATCATGGTCAGGTGGTTACCACATAAACCAATCTGCAAATTGTGGCTTTGTGTGCACGGCTACTGGCCATCAGCCAATCACGAGACATCATGAATTAAGTTAGTAAACAATAGCTTAATTGTAAACAACATGTTTCTCAACTTAGATAACTACTCAAACACACTCTCGGCGTGTCAAATATAAACCACGCAATTTCATATGCTACACAATGACCCAACTTTAGTGTTTAAATCACGATATTAACATTGGTTAGTTACATAGTTTTTATATTTCAATAACACTTTTTTTACAACTCAGGCAATTAACCAACTCACTGACTCTATCGAACTAAATCTAAATCCTAACAAGTTACAAGTAACACTGGTCTACAAAAATGTACATTTTTCTTTCACAAGAATACAAATAACAGAGTCTAGAAGTGTTTTTCATGCTGAATTCAAATACCATTTCAGTTTTTCCCCATCAGGTAGGATATTTTTGTGTGATATTCATTTGAATTGTATATTAGTAAGCAGACTTACTCCCTATATTGATGAGATTCTAGGAGATCATCAATGTGCATTTAGAAGAAACAGGTCTACAACAGATCAGATTTTTAGTATAAGACAGATTTTAGAAAAGAAATGGGAATATAATGGTACTGTACATCAACGATATGTAGACTTCAAAAAAGCATATGATTCAATTAAGAGGGAGTAGTTATATAGTATCCTGCTGGAGTTCGGAATTCCTAAAAAGTTAGTTAGACTTATACGAATGTGTCTAAATGGCTCAAATAGTAGGGTGCGTGTAGGCAAACAGTTTTCGGACACTTTTGAAATCCAGAATGGGTTGAAGCAAGGAGATGCACTATCTCCTCTACTATTTAATTTTGTACTAGAGCATGCCATTAAATCTTTAGAGAATGAGGAAAGCTTACAACTCAATGGTATTAATAAGCTGTTAGCTTATGCTGATGATGCAGTACTATTGGCCGATAGCGAGGAGATACTAAAGGACAACACGCACACACTATTGAGTAACACTAAGAAATTAGGACTGGAAGTAAATATCAATAAAACTAAATATATGGTCACACGTAGAAATTCATTAAATAATGGAAATGGACGGTTAATGACAAATGAGGGAAATTTTGAGGAAGTGGCTGAATTCAAATACCTAGGAACAATAATCACAAATAGGAATGAGATGCACAAAGAAATTAAACATAGGCTCAATTCTGGAAATGCATGCTATTATGCATTGCAGAGACTCTTGATGTCCCAACTCCTTTCAAAAAACGTTAAACTGAAAATATATAAAACTATAATTCTACCAGTTATATTATATGGGTGCGAAACATGGACTCTTACTTTAAGGGAGGAAAGGAGATTACGAGTATTTGAGAATAAAGTACTTAGGAAAATTTTTGGACCAAAGTGAGATGAACAAACAGGTGAATGGAGAAGACTACATAACAATGAACTACATGGTCTTTATAGGAAGCCAGATATAATAAGAACAGTTAAGTCTCGTAGACTGCGATGGGCAGGACATGTTGCGCGTATGGGGAATGAAAGACTTGCATGGAAGCTTCTTGTAGGAAAGCCAGAGGGAAAACGCCCAGTTGGTAGACCAAGAATGAGGTGGGAGAATAACATTAACTATGATTTGAGGGAAGTAGATTATACAGGGAATGATTGGAAAGCATTAGCTCAGGATAGGGATGTATGGAGAGCTTATGTCCGGTGCGGCCATGGACCTACGGGTTCGATAGTGCCAGTGAGTAAGTAAGTAAGTAGGCCTACTCATATATTCTTCTTTCTTCTTCTTCTTCTTCTTATTATTATTATTATTATTATTATTATTATTATTATTATTATTATTATTATTATTATTATTATTATTATATTATTATTATTATTATCTTCTTCTTCTTGTAAGCCCATGTTTCCCTTAACACAGATTTAGCTGCTCTCTCCTCCTAGAGGGAAGAATTTGAACCATACTAATTTAGTTACACTTGTTTTTGTATAGATGTCATTTGAGTGGTCCGTGGTCAGCGTTCCGCCTCATACTGACATCTAGGAAAGCAAGGTAGTACTAGGACGGGAAAATTCGGTAAATTTTGCTTAGAGGCCTTTTCATTCAGGCTTAAGAATCTTTTACGGGTCGTGAAAATCTTCAGACTCGAGACCCACGGCTTAAAGTCCCTCCCGGAGGACTTGCTCCTTGGATTTTTCCATCCTAAAAATATTAATCGACCCCGGCCGGGTTTGAACCCGCGACCCTCGAGACCAGAGGCAAGAAGCATAACCACTAGTTCACCGCGGCCGATATTATTATTATTATTATTATTATATTATATTAGATTATAATCATTATTATTATTGTTGTTATTATTATTATTATTATTATTATTATTATTATCGTAAGTATTAACATGGTTATTATCCTATAAAAATGTTGTTTGTACATGAAATTTACATTGCTACATTTAATGTATCTTTAACTGTTTATAATTAGTATAGTGTATATCTATATTGTCAAATATTTATTTGTATTTGTGCTGGTTGAGTGGAAGAGAGGGCCTTACGGCCTTAACTCTGCCAGAATAAATAAAACATTATTATTATTATTATTATTATTATTATTACCTAGAAATGGTAGATAGTGATTTTCGGGCATAGTTTTCAT
Organism: Diploptera punctata; assembly: GCA_030220185.1. Classification (NCBI taxonomy): domain Eukaryota; kingdom Metazoa; phylum Arthropoda; class Insecta; order Blattodea; family Blaberidae; genus Diploptera; species Diploptera punctata. The sequence goes on along the minus strand of JASPKZ010004322.1, from coordinate 5,237 downwards.
CTGGAATATCTCTCTTCTTAGTCCAACAGTAGTCAACCAGCATTTTAGAACTCCACTTGCCTTGGTACCTGTTTTCCATTGTAGGAATTTGATGATGAAAACTCTCACCGTGCTCATCGCTGACAGCCCCTAGATTTTCCAGGAATAAGTCTAAATGAGAGATCAAGAAGTGAATTTTTAAAGCTATGTTGCATCCCGTATCATTTTATAAAAATGAAAGCCACTAGGCCACGAAAATTTTCTGCGTTGTAGTTTCCAAAGAACATACATTTTTTAAATACTCTCAGGTTGCTTTTTCAAACGGATTTAACAGTCTTTCAAATCATGTGTTTCACTTCGATATTTATCGAATTCTTTTTACCGAAATAAAGAAAGCCCCTACTTTTTAATATTCTCAAAAGGTCAGAGCATTATTTTGCAGTGACTGACTCTCCAACAAATACGTTGAATATAGCAAGTAATGAACAGATTCCGTCGAACTACATGTTTGTAATTGTGTGTTCAATGATTGTGTTTTTAAATAATGATTTTACTGCGTGTGTTTCCTAAAAAAATAATAACTTATATCATCAATTGAGTTGGTGTTTACTTGATGAAAATCCATATTTATTAATTAAATAAAAATAAAACGTAGTTTTATTTGATTTTCATATTTATTATATAATTCAGTGACAGCTGTTTCGGTACGCTGTACCTTCTTCAGACATGTTAACAAATTATGAATTGTGTTCCAACTGATCTAAGTAACAGTACAACAATATTTATTTAAATTTTTTAATTTAAACAAAGGGGATTCATTCAAATCAAGTTGAGAATTTAACAGTTTTTTTACTACTTTTAAATTTATTAATTTCTACAGCCTCCAAAAAGATCTAACTTCTTACCCTTATCACAAATATGTAAAATTTCAAAAATTTGGATCGAAACAATGATTAAATTGGAATAGGTGGTTAGCATATTTTGAATTTTCTAAATTTCTGTTATATGCTCTCATGTGTTCCTTTATCCTAGAGATAAAAGGTCTACCAGTTTGTCCTATATAGACATTGTCACATGTGCCACACAAAAAAAGAAAAATTATCTGGTGTATATTAAAATTTGAAGTGTGGGATTTGAAGAATGGTCCTTTGACGGTAAAATCGATGGGAGAGCCTATCCAGACTGCTCAGCTGTGATTCCCTGCCTGACACGTGTACAAACAAAACAGTTCCTCTTACAAAACATGTACAGTCCATAGAGAATTATAGTGAGACGCGGATTGTGTTTGATTTTAGATTTTAAACCGATAGACTATAATTATAATATTATGTACACCTTGCTGCCTGAAGTCTTAAAATTATTGTGCAATGTGAATGTCAGATCCCCCAGCCATTATAGCTGGTCTTCTCAACCTGGAGTCGCTACATATTGTAGCCACCCAAATGCCTCACGGTCCCATACTGGCAGAAATTCCTGAGAACATTTTCTTCCCCCGTGGAGGCTCGAACCAGCGCAAACCACGTAGCTCTGCGCCAAGGCTTCTTGCCTTAATCACATGGCTAAGGCGCGGGGAAGACTATAAATGGTTTAAATTAGTGACATTTAGTGGTTATTTAAAACATTAACAGAGAGATATATAACCAAATACAGTGTGTGTGGTGTGGTGTGCGTGTGCGTGCGTTGTGTATATATATATATATATATATATATATATATATATAAAGTGAATGTACTTCCGACACGTATAAAGATGTCCTAACCGCACTGGGCACTATCGAACCCGTAGGGTTCATGGCCGCGCGGACATAAGCTCTCCATACACCCCTATCCTGAGCTAATGTTTTCCAATCATTCCCCGTATAATCTACTTCCCTCAATTCATAGTTCCATGTTATTCTCCCGTCTCTTTTTGGTCTACTAATTGGGCGTTTTCCCTCTGGTTTTCCTACAAGAAGCTTCCATACACGTCTTTCATTAACCCGTTCGCACCACATGTCACTGCCCATCGCATAGTCTACCTATATTTAATAGTTTTTTGTAGCGAGATTTTAAAAGTGTTTAGCAGTGACTGTATTTGATATTCGCCTAGCGAGGGAGATAGCAATGACGTCGTGGTCATACTTTCTATTGGCTGAGACCTACATCTGGTTAGTAACAGGACTCGCAATCTAAGCTCCCATTACAAATTCCATTCGTCAAGGAATCATTGCTAAGGTTATAAGGAAAAAAGAAAAAAGATTACCGTGTATGTCCGAAATTAAAGGCGCCTGCAAATATAAGACGGACCCCCAAATTCAAGGTGTAAGAAAATCATCATCATCGTTAAAGATTTAATTATTGTGTAACAGTACCTGATATCTCAGTCGTACTCAATAATTTGCAGTGTTGTTTTATATAAAACAACTATAAAACAACGCAGCAAATTGTTGAGGAAGACTGAGATATCAGGTACTGTTACACAATATTAAAAATTTAACACTCTACTGGGGTAAACTTTTCCGGAAGGTCAAATAGTCCCCCCATTCGGTTCTCCAGGCGGGACTACTTCAGGGAAACCCATGCCAAAGGCTCAAACACAGGGACATGTTCCTAGGAACATGGAATGTTAGGACTTTATACAATAGCGTGGCACTAGAGAGTATTAACGCAGGAATTAGATAAATCGCCCTTGGATATAGTCGTTTTACAGGAAGTTAGGTGGCCAGGAGAGAGGTAGTCAGGAATCAGGAAGCTTTGCATTATACTACGGGGGTGCAGAAAGACCTGCATTTGGAACGGGTTTTTTAGTCAGAAGGAGGGTCCTATCAGCTATCCGAGATATTAAGTTGTTAGTGATAGGATATCATACATAATTCGAAAGAGGGTAGTAAACGACCATGATTTTATAATTGTAAATGTACATGCCCCCACAGAAGATAAAAGATGACAAGATCAAGGATGAGTTCTATGAAGAATTAGAATGCTTATTTGATAGCCTTTCACGATATCATATGAAAATTGTCTTAGGAGATTTTAATGCAAAAATGGGGCGGGAAGATATATTCAAACCAACAATAGGCAAATTCAGACGTCAACGGAGTTCGTAATGTATTTTAAAAATCTTGAATCATCAACGTTACTCCAAGGATTAGGCAACTGCCGTTCTGACTTCATAATGCATCAGCTCAACGTTTTCTGGGTCTTCCGAGATCACGCCTTCCTCTTGCTTGATAATTTCTTGCTAACAGGGGATATCTCTCCATACTCATTTCATTCAAGTGGGAAATGTTTGGGAAATCCTGGGATGACAAGAATCCTGTAACGCAAAAATAACTTACGTTTCGAGGGGTTGAACCTACATTTGGAAGTACTTTACAGCATGTGAACCGAAACATGTTTGTATGTTCTAATCATACACCATGCGCATGCGCCAACGAACTCGAAGCGGTTTACACTGTGGAATCACGGGGTGCATGCAGTCAACATATACACATATGTAACGAACCTAAAAGCTAACCTAACGCAATTTAAGTACTCTATAACCTGTGAAAGAATGCAACGCCCAAAAATTAAATGGTAATTTCTGAAGTATATGTGTATAATTAATAATAATAATAATAATAATAATAATAATAATAATAATAATAATAATAATAATAATAATATCCATCAATCCATAGTAATTATGCCCGAAGGCAGGTCCTTCACTGCAATCATAGCATTTTCATGCTATGCTTGACAGCTTTTACTAGGGAATTATGTAGGTGTGGTAGCTTCCCGTTGCTTTCCACACCGGTGAAGGATGATGATGATGATAATGATAAGGATGATCATGATGATGATGGCCATATGATTTCGGGGACCGTTTGGGCCTTAAAGTTTTCCTGACATTTGTTTTACAGGTGAGGAAAAACCCCGAGATAAAAACCTCACCAGAAAAAAACTGCCCCAACCGGGAATCGAACCCGGGCCCGCTGCGTGACAAGGCAGCACTCTACCTCGAGACCACAGCGGTGGACAATAATAATAATAATAATAATATAATAATAATAATAATAATAATAATAATAATAATAATAATAATAATGTAATGAAATAATAATAATAATAATAAAATATGTTGGCTGCACTGGAACACATCTTTGTTGTTGTATAGAATAATCGTTAAAATCAATATGGCTGCCCACATCTTCATGCTACGTATATAGTTAAATATCATAGAAAAATATATTGAAATAATCGTTAGAAAAAAAATGTTAAAAATCACTGTAAATGGTGGGAATAATTTCAGAAATGAAACCCTGAGAATAAAAATTTGAAGGATTTTATGAAAGGAATTAAAAAAAGTCTCGTCACAGGTTGTAAAGTTTAGCCCCTGTGTTTATTTCGTATCTCATCCCTGTTTGTAATTATTGTTCCTTAAGTCTAGCTAAGTAGTAATTTGCTTCTCACTCAATCTTCACACAGTATCCTTTGAAGAGCAAGCATTTCACGGGCAAGTTGGCAACTGCCGCACGTTCTAGTGCCACGTCTGGTGTGGGAATAGTTCATTCTTTAGCACTTGGTCAGCTCTCTATGACCCAGTCTCTAGTAAACATTCAAGGCGCCTCAAGTATAGATTTCCTATCCCAAAATACTCCTTTTACAGTCTTCTGCTATCTGTTTTACTTTGTATCTTAAAATTTATATTATTCAGAGGAAAACATTATATGATAAAATACACAACACAGAAATTAGGGACAAATGTCATATTCAAGACATAACCAAATTTATTATAAATAGACGAAAATATTGGAAAGGTCATATAGAAAGAATGAAGACAACCTACTTGCAAAAAGGGCCAAAGAAGATGGATCGAATGGGCGGGAAAAGAACAAGAGATGGATGGACAATGAATGCACATCCAATAGTCTTCCTCGAGGACTGATTTTAGGAAATAAATGGGATGAAAATCCTACAAATGATGAAGAAGATGAAGAACCAATTAGATGCACAGATATGTTAATGGAGGAAACTTACATAAGGAGCTACATATTCTTTATGAAAAACACATGTAATAAAAGGGCGTTAAGTCTTGTAGACTGCGATGATGATAATTTTATTTATATTCAGATTTTCAATGTCTACAAATCTTCCTGTGCCTAAAATTTAATTTTCTTTCTCCACTCAACTCTATGCATCCACTCCATTTCCTACAGTCCTCCTGTTCTCATTCCAGTTCTTATTTTCTTGCATCCACGAGTTTCGAGGTCTAACCTTTCCTTCTTCTTCAAGGGACA